>JACXGM010005918.1:0-19632 GCA_016801145.1 Umbra pygmaea
TGTTGAATTGAAAGTGAAGTTCTGCCATAATATCGAAGATTTCGGTCAGACAGTTAAAAAAAAAGTTTTTTAAGTGACGTAGCTCCACCACACAGCGAGCAACAAAATAGACCCAACGAATCGATAATGAAATGTGTTGCCAACAATTTTAATAATCGATTTTTATCGATGACATCGATTCGTTGTTGCAGCCCTAATCAGCATTCTTTTGTTATGAAATAGAAAGAAACCTTACAGGCTAATTAAACACAGTTGCTTGTAAAATCGTTTTTTTTTTCAAAATATGCTCACAGAAAGAAAACACACAGTTTAGGTTTAAAGTTACAAGGTTATGGTAAAAGTTAGGTTTAGGGAAGATAGAAGTTTGACAAGGATTAACTTTGTGTCCACATACAGTACAGCTAGAGGGTGCTTGTGTGTGTGTGTGTGTGTGTGTGTGTGTCTTGGTGCAGACCAACTGGGAACATTGATATACCGTAGAAAAGTTTGATGAGACTAAAAATGGCAATGACACTAGGTTGGTTAGAGCACAGTCTGCGTTCAGGTATACAAAATATAATTATTACCAATCTATCACAAAGTAACATCCCAGATCAGTTGTTTATTTCTGTAGATATTATTGTCTTATTCAATAGATTTTACATTCTACTGCAAAGAGTGTCTTTCTAAAAATCCCAAACTAGAAAGAGTGCCAGTTACTAAAAAAAATTGATTAAAAGGAGCAAACACTACTGTATGTATATAAATGTATATTTTGTGTCATGACAGGTGGCACCCCTATTATCAAACTATTATGGACACCCTTAATTATTATTATCAAAAATGTAATTATCAAAATTAAGAGTTCACCCATAATTTCTGTTTCATCTAGGTAATACATATGAGATGATATGGAAGTCAAACTCCCTTATTCATCTATCAACATGGGGAACACAAATGAGGTGAGACAAACGGTTGATGACCTTCATTCATAAGGCAATATTTGTGAACATAAAAACATACATGCCTGAAAATAACACTCTCCACTATCAGGGCAATGCAGTAATTATGAAGCTTCAATAATCTGGAGCTTTGATGAACTTTCATTTGTACATGCAAACAGATGCACAGCCAGTTTAGTCACTGGACCATCCTGTTTTAATAAGAATTCTTAGAGTTTCCAATTATTTTTGACACCCATCTTTCTGATTTAAATACTATAATCACTAAGGATAAATGTTTCTATGAGCATTTCTATTGAAGATTTAGGCTTGCCCATATGTTTTTGTATAAAATATATACATACTGTAAATATACACTCATGCAAACACACAGGTTTGAGGAGCAACAGATTTTCAAGTAATCTGATAACAGTACGTTAAGTAAAAATGTTTTACTGTGGATGGGTGATAACTAGTATCTAACAGACGACACTGAAAAAGTAACCTAACGCACGCATGCACACGAGAACCAAGGTTGGGTAGGTTACTATTTAAATGTAAATCAGTTACAGTTACTAGTTACCCATTGACAATTGTTTATTGTTATCTGATTAGATTCAATCAGTAAGCTACCCAACCCTGCCCAGAACCAATCACCCACCCATTTAGTGGGGTGCAGGGCCAAAAAAATAGTAGGTTTAAATAAAATAGAACCTGCAAATTCGACATACAGTGCATCTGGAAAAAATTCACAGCGCTTAACTTTTTCCACATTTTGTAAAATTACACCCTTATTCTGAAATTGGTTAAATTCATTATTAAAAGGCACATGAAAGCCTGCCGGGAGTTTGCCAAAAGGCACCTGAAGGACTCCCAGACCATGAGATACAAAATTCTCTGGTCTGATGAAACAAAGATTGAACTCTACGGCCTGGATGGAAAGAGTCATGTCTGGAAGAAACCAGGCACTGCTTGTCACCTGGCCAATGCCATTGCTAAAGTCAAGCATGGTGGTGGCAGCATCATGCTGTCAGCATGTTTTCAGCTGCAGGAACGGGGAGACTAGTCAGGATCGAGGGAAAGATGAATGAAGCAATGTACAGAGACATCCTTGCTGAAAACCTGCTCCATAGCGCTCGGGAACTCAGACTAGGGCGAAGGATCATCTTCCTACAAGACAACTCTGTGAATGTCCTTGAGTGGACCAGCCAGAGCCCAGACTTTAAGCTGAATAAACATCTCTGGGGAGATCTGAAAATGGCTGTGCACAGATGCTCCCCATCCAACCTGATGGAGCTTCATAGGTCCTGCAAAGATGAATGGGAGAAACTGCCCAAAAATAAGTGTGAGAAACTTTGTAGCATCATACTCAAAATGAGCTGAGGCTGCAATTGCTGCCACAGCTGCTTCAACAAAGTATTGATATGAGGCTGTAAGTACTAATGTGCTTTTTTGTTTTTTATTTTTAATAAATTTGCTAAGATTTCAAACACTTCTCTCACATTGTCATTATGGGGTATTGTTTGTAGAATTTTAAGGGAAATAATGCATTTAATCCATTTCAGAATAAGGGTGTAATATCAAAATGTGCAAAAAATGAAGCGCTGTGAATACTCTCCAGATGCACTGTAACCTTAACATAACATTCATCATTGCAATGTTGAAACTTGCAGGTATTATTTATATTAAAATCAGCAATGGCAATATGTGGCCCTAATCTTCTTGAAGTAAACGTACTATCGGTATTGCTAAACAAAATCTCTTCTCTAAGAAGTTCTATTAGTATGAAAAAGAGAACAATTTCAGCACAGCGTTTTGAGCAGTAAGGCATGAGACCTGGGTATTATCATGTGATACCGTAACTCCTGACTAAGGATGTTCTGTGAGTGTTGGCAGGGAGTTATCACATGATAATTCCTAAGTTTGAGTGCCTTATTGGTTTAATAAAAAGGATAAATACACATTTCTTAAAATACATTTTTTATTAAAAGATTATTTAAATGTTAAATGTTCTTTTAGGAACTAATTTAATATAATTCTTCCTCCAGAGAATATAGCCAATAAAAGACTGTTTTAATACATTTTATATCATACAATACGTAGATAAACTCAGCAAAAACAGAAATGTTCCTTCTTAAGAACACTGTATTTTAATTGGTAAAAAGCCAAGTAACTTTACAGATCTTCATTATAAATGATTTAAACAATGTTTTCCATGATTGTTCAATGATCCCAAAGAAATTAATGAACATGCCCCTATGAAACAGTTGTTAAGACACCAACAGCACACAGACAGGTGGGCAATTAAGTTATGAAAACTTGACACTAAAGAGACCTTTCTACGGACTCTAAAAAACAAAAAAAGAATGACCAGGCTCCCTGCTCACCTGTGTGAACGTGCATTAGGCATGCTGCAAGGAGAAATGAGGACTACAGATGTGGCCAGGGCAATACATTGCATTGTCCATACTGTGAGACACCGAAGACTACAGTGAGACAGGAAAGACAGTTGATCATCCTCACAGTGGCAGAAAAAGTGTAACAACACCTACAAAGAATCGGTACATCCAAACATCATACTTATGGGACAGGTACAGGTTGGCAACAACAACTGTCGAGTTACACCAGGAATTCACAATCCCTCCATCAGTACTCAGACTGTCGGCAATAGGCTGAGAGGCTGGACTGAGTGCCTGTAGGCCTGTTGTAAGGCCAACAGACATCACCAGCAACAATGTCGCCTATGGGCACAAACCCACCTTCACTGGACCAGACAGGACTGGCAAAAAGTGCTCTTCATTGACGAGTCACAGTTTTATCTCATCTGGGTGATGGTCAGACTCATGTTTATCTTTGAATAAAATAATGTTACACCAAGGCCAGTACTCTGGAGTTGGATTTATTTGGAATTGGAGGGTCTGTCATGGTCTGGGGCGGTGTGTCACAGCATCATCAGACTGAGTTTCTGGTCTCAACGCTGTGTATTACAGGGAAGACATCCTCCTCCCTCGTGTGGTACCCTTCCTCCAGGCTCATCCTGACATGACCCTCTGGCATGACAATGCCACCAGCTATACTGCTTGTTCTGTGCATGATTTCATGCAAGACAGGAATGTCAGTGTTCTGCCATGGCCGGCAAAGAGCACCGGATCTCAAACCCATTGAGCACATTTGGGACCTATTAGATCAGAGGGTCAGGGCTAGGGCCATTCCCCCTAGAAATGTCCAGGATCCTGCAAGTACCTTGGTGGAAAAGTGGGATAACATCTCACACAAGAACTGTCAAATCTGTTACAGTCCTTGAGTCCATGAACTGCAGTACATAATGCAGCTGTTTTTTTGACCACACCTTTGTTCAGGGACACACTAGTCCATTTCTGTTAGTCACATATGTGGAACTTGTTCAGTGTATCTTTGTAGTTGTTGAATAGTTTAATGAACATACAAATATTTACACGTCAAGGTTGCTGAAATTTACAGCAGTTAAAAATGAATGGACGTTACATTTAGTGCTGAGTTTACTTTTGTACACATACAAGTCCAGTGTACTGAATGTGGATCTATGGTCAGCACAGTCCACAATAGGTTTCTGTTAGTCTGTTTCTCTGTTTGGTTGTTTGTGCAAGTGTGGTTGTACACACATAAAATAATGTAGGGGTTGGATTTGATGCAAAAACTGATAATGTATGAGATGAAGTGTGAATACTTAAATCAGATTGTTTTGAGTTCTGAAGTTCTGAACAATAATTGGCATGAACTGTAGCAAGAAGAGTTTCAATAAATATAAATTCCACAACATTAGGCAATCACTAGTAAATGGATTGTGATAACACAGGATAGAAAGCTAGTTAATAACTGGTGATGCTGAGTTGACCTAGAGAGGCATCCATGCTTACATTAACCAATCCAAATGCTTTACAAGAAGCAGATAGTATGTACAGCATCTATAAGAACCCTCAAAAGATAGTGTTTGCCATTTTAAACTGGTATTTAGGGAGACTTAAACGTTGTTAACCACGCAATGACCGAAGACGATTTGCAAATGAGTATGTGGGTGCCCGGTGTTAAGCATTGGTGTTAAGCGGCGGTGTTAAGCGGCGGTGTTAAGCGGCGGTGTTAAGCGACGGTGTTAAGCGTCGGTGTTAAGCGTCGGTGTTAAGCGTCGGTGTTAAGCGTCGGTGTTAAGCGTCGGTGTTAAGCGTCGGTGTTAAGCATCTGTGTTAAGCATTGGAAGGTTTGGAAGTGATTACTTCTCTAAATAGATGCATGTTATATTTACACTCCCATTCTATTTTAATTATAAATATATTTTAAATGTAAAACCTTTTTAACAAATCCAATCCAATACTACCATGAAAAGCAAATACTTACAAGTGACTAGTTCATACTAAAACAGAGAAGCTAAATGGGAGCTAGACAATTTATGTGGACAGTAAAGACCATCATCTGTTCCACAAAGAGGCTGCAGTGTTGGTTCTGTCTCTAAATTGCATGGATGTAAAATAGTCATACAAACACAAGGTTACAAGCTTCAAGCGCATCAGACCCTGCTTTATTTAGCCCCTACAGAGGCCACTTTTATCCCACAACATAATAATACCCTATAACAGTATTTCTCCTTCCAGTCATCAAGTTTCCACTGCTCTATGATGTTTCTTTCCACATAGTCACTGTCTTACATTAGTAATTGTCATGGACTCTGTCCTGTTGCAGTGTGAAAGCGCTTCTCCCTGTTATGGCTACAATGATTGGTTTAAGTTCTAAGCCACAATGTTGTTGCTCCAAATTCAGCAATTAATTGTATGCAATGCATTGGCGTACAGCCCAAATGGCTACATATTCCCATACACAATGTGTTACTTTTGACCAGTGCTCTATTGTCCAAGTTGTCAGTAACAGAAAGCGCTAACTCACGATTTTAGTTACCAAAAATACATTATCTCAAAGCAGCACAGGTGTATTAGAGCTACAAAATGAAGCATATCTACACAAAGAGAAAAAGCACAGAGAACAGAATAGTTCACCCACTTGTATGGCTGTACAGTACATTTATACAAAGAATCATCAATTGAAATGGCTGCCTGTTTTGGATGTAATAACCTTGATGCACAAAACGCAGTGTCATAAAATACCTGCTAAGTGCCTAAACGACACCGATCTTAGGCAGCAGCAACTAGCTGATCTATCAGAGCAAGGGGGCTGTGCTTTTATTACCCACACCATTACTGTATATCACATCTGAATGTACAACCATTTGGTTTCATTTAAATGTAAATCTGGGCACTGAACTGCACACATTGACACACCCAGCAGCCAGAATGTGAGGATTCATGCTAGAACAGAACAGCAGTTAAAAGTATCACAGCCCCACACCGAGTGAAAACAACCGATCTGACCTTCATTGCATTTGTTCAATGCCTTGCGGAGGAAAAGGAAACGTT
Source organism: Umbra pygmaea (assembly GCA_016801145.1). Taxonomy (NCBI): domain Eukaryota; kingdom Metazoa; phylum Chordata; class Actinopteri; order Esociformes; family Umbridae; genus Umbra; species Umbra pygmaea. The sequence continues at coordinate 6,362 of JACXGM010005918.1, forward strand.
GAGATATTAAATACAGCAGTTTTTTCCTCTTTTTTGTGTCAGTTCTTAGTCCAAATGTGTCAATCACATTCAGGACAGCAACTAAGAGAAGCACAATAAGCAGCCTGGTTCACGGGTGAACTGATCTATGAAGCAATTTCATGAGTCCATGTCAAAAGTCTACGGGCGGGGGGGTCGGGGGGAGTCGAAGGGGTTTGGTCATCCATGAACTGCATTCTGTCTGTCTGAGCATCCAGCTGGGGATGTGGCTGCAGAGCTGACCACTATCTGTGCCTTTGAGAAAACACCATTTTTTTTTTATTTGTTTAGCTGGTAGGTTATGTAGACTACAAATTTAGATGGTGAGGAGGTTGATACATCTTAACAGAGTAATGCAAAATTAGTGAGGAATTAGACAGCTTTCTTAACTAAAGTAAAGAATATCAGTTAAATGGTCCTCAATTCTAATTGAAACACATTATTCAACACATCACTGAAATTACATTTAGAATCAAATATTCATAAAATAAGAAATTATATACAAAGGGCATTTACAGTGGGAATACTGTGTTATACACACATTTTGATAGAAATTGATACCTTCATTCACCAAGAATGCATTAATTGTTCCGAAATTATAGTAAACACATGATTAACAATGGAAGATCTAAAGGTTATCATTTGGACAACACATTAATGGCTGCCTAAAGTGTAGCTTTGCTGTTGTGAATGAATAATTACTTATAAATCAGTCACTTCCAACAGTGTTAGAAATTTGAAACATTGGTAATATATTGGATATATATTTTATGTCACTGTGGTTTATTATATCAAAAACATGTAAATCCCTGTGTGTTCTAAACCTTTTGACATTAAGTAAAAATGTTGACGTACTGTTCCCCAAGCCACTTAGTTATCACTTTTACCTTATGGCTAGGTGCTCCATCATGTTCGAAAAGGCATTGGTCATCAACAAACTGTTTGTGGATGGTTGGGAGAAGTTGCTCCCAGAGGATGTCCTTATTCATGGCTGTGTTCTTAGGCAATAATGTGAGTGAGCCACTACCTTGGCTGAGAAGCAACCCAACACATGAATGGTCTCAGGATGCTTTACTATTGGCATAACACAGGATGGTAGCACTCACCTTGTCTTCTCCGGACAAGGTGCTTTGCAGATGGCCCAAACAATTGGAAAGGGGATTCATCAGAGTAAATGACTTTCCTTTATATCAAGCATGTTTCTCCTTGCATCAGGTCCAGTGTAACAAGAGGTTTACTTTGGGTATGTTTTTCAGGCAGAATTTCAAGCAGAACCCAATTTTTAAGAGGTTAAGAGAGCAGAAAAAACTATGAATATTAAAGAAATGATTTCCTACACTATGCAGTGCTTTGTTACACACAAAAGAATGGACTAGAATGCATAAATTATATTAGGTGGATCGGGTGCCATTGACAATACTATAGTGTACAGTAGAAGTACAACTTGTCATGTCCTCATTGCAATTCCTGTTCAGATGGCAGAAAATGCACTGCATAGTGTATTATCATGAAATACATGTTCGATAGCTTTTGGAACCTGTTCACTGGAAGAGAAAAATTTACTTTGTGAAATTCTAAACTGTGCACATTTAATTGTGGATGCTTTTTGTTGTTTTCATTGTCCAAGTGATCCCATACAGATTTAAGTATGTTCAGGTCAGGACTCACAGGTGCCCAAAATGAAACTTTACTCCAAGTAGGATGTAATCTTTTTTTGCAAGTATTTAGGGTCATTACTAAGCTGAAATAAAGTTTTTCTTTGACCTTCAGTCAAAGCAAGAACCTCACTGGATTCTTTGTCCCTCAACAAAATGATATACAATACATTAAATACTATTAATCAGATGCAGAGAGCTTTTGTAGTTTTCCACTGTGTTTTCTGTGTTCAACTTCCTTGAAAATAAACACTTATCCACAGATACCTAGCTGTTGTAAAGACCTTTGCACAGTACATTCTTCAAAAGTTTTTATTTCACTAAACCATTAGATTTCTCCCACATTTTGAGTGAAAAATCAAGCTGATAAACAATAATGACCTTTGTTAGTGCCTTCTTTGCTCACCTTTACCAAGGAGTCTTGTGGGAACTGTAAATGTCACTACAAAACAGCATACACAAAAGCAAATTCAGCTACAGATTATTCTGTCTAAAAAAGGTTGATTGACCCTGCCATACTGGCAGATAACAAGCAAGGGATTAACATTGGATGGTCAGCATGTGGAACATTTAGAAATGAATGACTGTGTCCATAGATGCAGGACAAATAGACTGAACAGCTGAGTAGCATCCGTAGCCATAGAACTAACAACCAGAATTAAATCTTTTTTTGTTGGCAATTGTGGGACAAACACCCCAGTTTCTGAACATTATCTAGGATAATGCACCCTGGAAGGTCCATTATTTCCAAGGTATAATGTACACAATGTCTTTGTTCATCTTTTTCTCATAGCCACGTATGTTCCATGCTATAATGACAATAATTACATGAATATGCATGAAGAAATAATGTTCACTTTATTTATGGGAAAAGGCTATTTTGCTAATGGCACCCTGTTCACTTCACAGTGCACTACATTTTGTACTAGTGCGATAAGGCTGTAGGTGTTCTTTGCTATGCAAGCCAACACCTCTGAGAATGAAATCTCACTTTGATAATGACATCAATGTGATTTATGGTTGGCATCTTCAGCCATCATTCAGTAGTAATAATGTCAAATCTGCTGATCTACCATTCATTATCTGACAGTTAACAATCAATCCTCATCAAATCCTCATTATGGTAACATCAACAAGACATTTAGCTTATCACAAACGCATCATCATCATACTCATAGTTATGCCTTAGAGCCCTTTTGCACACAAACACACAAATCACAAACCCTAGCTTGTGCGCACACACTCACCTGGACTGGCACATTTTCAATCTCAACATATACTTCAAGAGTTTAAGTCAGGAGGTTTTGATGACATACGGTAGGGGACAAATTATGACAGCCAAAAATTCCAGAGAACCATTTCAGCTCAATAGCACCACATTTGTAACCAGTGGTCAAAAATCTCAGTGCAATTATTCATTTGCCTAGAAATTGTCAAAGGCTTAAACCAGTGTTTCTCAAACTTTTTTCAATATTGTACCCCGTTTGAATTGACTTTAAGCCAAGTACCCTCTGACTAACGCCAAGTACCCTCTACCAGTGCAAAAAAAAAAAAAGTCTATATAAAGAGGTACAATACAGCACCGGCAGTGATAGATTCACTAAACCTTTTGGAAAAAAAGACATTCAAATGTTTAGAATCCATCACTTAATTCAGTCATTATTATAGTATAATTATTTTAGGAATTATGCATGACATATTTTTAAATTAGCATTTTTGCAAATATTTTATGTACCCCCTACAGTACTCCAAAGTACCCCTAGGGGTACACATACCCCCATTTGAGAAACACTGGCTTAAGGCGGGCGTACACGTGCGATTTTTTGCTGTTTAAAGCTGCATTGTGTAAGAATTGCTCTAGTGGTGAAATTGTATATGACAAGCAACTAAAGCCCCTCACATTATGGTACCAGCAACCTGAACCTGGATATTAGTTTTTTCTTTCAAAACAATAGCGCTCGTTTTGATTCACTGCAATAATCATTGTTAATTCACTACACAGCCCGTGAATAGTAACTAAATGCAATTGTATTGTGTGTAAAGAAACAATCAGAGCATGTGATAGCAAAAATAATAATTTAACATGTTTTATTAATAAAAGTAACAAATGTTTTACACACACATTGTTTGAATAAATTGTCAGTGTCTCATGTGAAAACACAATTATTTTTGAAAAACATTCACTAGAGTCTGTTTTATTCCAACAGAATACTAATTTTAGCAAAACATGAACATGGACACTACCTATGCAATGAATAAACAATGATAATTGCAATTAATCACGGACGCTATTATTTTGAAACCGAAAATCAGAGTTTGTGTTACCAGGCGAACGTTCTTGCTTACTATACAGCTTGGGCCAGTATCGAACAGCGCTGCCATTACATGTCCTCAAGATTAGGCATGATCTTACATCTTCAACAGACTTTGAAATTTGCCGGCAGTCGTGAGTAATTTCCCCCTGGCATTCGTCACGGTGCCACTAGTGTAAAAGCGCGAAAGGCTGAGTTTGAATTTCCCAGGTATGTCCCTCTTTGGCTAATGTATTTTAAAGATGGAGGCGTAACATGGCTTCCGCAATTCGAGCAGCACCATTGTATGTAATGGAAGATTCTACGCTTACAAAAATAATTTGATTAGTTTACTTCGATTAGTTGGTGGAAGTAATTACACATGAATGAGCACATCATTTTGAAAGAACAAAGGTTTTTTGCTAAGAATAAACTCAAAGAAATACACAGTGTAGCTCTAACAAGCTCGCAGATTATTATGGATGAATATGTACTCCTTATATCAATACATTTCGCCTGCAATTACAGCACGTATGCAATAACACCTAGACTATCCAGCAATTCAATTTGTTTTAGATATAAAAACATTGTTACAACTTGCACGAACTTGGGTGAAACGCTATGGTTATATACTTTCCCATATCTTCCACGACCACATCAGTGAGTAGCTAATGCACACACAGAAATACACTCAAGTTTTTTTTGAAGAACAGCAATTCCATGCTATTTTCTGCTCTTCAAACAAACTCTTTGCCATGCCCTCCTTTTTATTTTTTATTCTTTCGCAAGCTATTGCCGCCACAGAGAAAGCAATCTCCTCCTCTGAATCCATGTTTTTGGTGCGGAACTTCATGCGATTTCCTGAGAATTTGGCAGTTCATAAATCGTGTTGTATATTCCTGCGTCCGTACGATTTTCAGATAAACTCACTCGTAAAGTGGGTGTGGACATACGATCTTCCGACTGTCAGGACTCGCACCGTGTACGCCTGCCTTTAGACCATTCCATATGGAATCTATCTGGATTACTAAAATCCTTTGGTCTGTGCTAATCAAGTGCATTCTTCTTCTAAAACCATTAGTTTTCAAGTGGATCAAGTTCAGAGATAAAAATATTGATTTTATGGTCAATTAATCATTTATTTTCTAACTTCGATGTGTGCTTTGGTTCACAGTCTTGCTTGAAGACCCACTTGGGCAGGTTTAGAACATACAATCTTGTTTTTAGCTAAAACAGTCTTGTAATTGGTTCATGGTGTAGTTTACCTTGACCAGTGAAAGCAAAACACGTGAAAAACACCAAAGATATTTATGGACTTTTTCCAGGTCTTTTCTACATATGCATCCACCAAAAAGACAATGTGTGTGCATCACATAGAAGCTCTATAGTACTTGGATTTCTTCAGACAATATCATCCAGTTCAAAAAGTTAATTGCTTTTAGCATATCCTAAGCAGTTTTTGTTAGCAACCCTTGGAAAATAGGCTTTTGGCATGGAGGTTCCCTCTTATTGTACATTTGGGGAATCGGTTCTCCATGACACAAAGTAACTTTCTGACAGCTTTTTATGAATAAATATATATATATATATTTATATGCATGTTTAATTCATAACAATCCTAAAGAGTGTCACAGCATTTTATCTTTAAGAAAAAGAAAGGTATATACATTTTCTCAAAGGACTTGTCTTAATATAAAACAGTATTGTTTTCCATTTTAATAAGCATTCATAATTGCTCATTACCACATTTTATTTAAAGGGGCACAGTGTCAAATTTTCTGTAGTGAGAATGGAACTACTTTCTTTTTCAGTGACCAGATTACAAACAAATTGTAATTTTTTCATTCTTAGAAATCTGACAGTGATTTGGATGTGACAATGATTCCCTATAATGTGCGGTACTTATTTTGTCATTTGAACAAGCATTGATATTACGACAAGACTGAATTGTGCTGCCACACTGTTTGTCAATGGGAACGCACCAGTCGTTTATATAAAATATGCATTTTAGGTTGTGCTTTTTATGTGTAACAATGCACTGCATAGTGTACAAAATCAGTATCCCACATAATTACCTTTCTCCATTATTTTATATAAAGAAAAAGTTTTTTACAGCATTTGTCTGGTGGTCACTGAAATGTGTTCCATTGCTATGGCTTGAAATTCTACAAAAAGCACAGTCTGTTTGTTCAGCAATAGTGTCAATTCGATAGTGACATGGTACAGTTAACATGTAAACTTGTGTGGACTTTTTACAGATTGATGTTAGTTACTTTTGCATTTTTGCAACACCCACATCAACAGCTGATATAACGTAGCCAATTAAATGTTTTCAATCATTCTTTGAAACATATCATTTTTACAATATTCCCCCAAAAAACACATCACTATTTAAACATAAACATGTTTTCAACCATATGAAATTAGCATTTTATATTGTGCTGGATAACAATACTACATTTCTGTTTCAAATATTAACCTGTAGGCCGATACATCACTGACAAAGGGCGAGCAGACCACCCTCTCACCGTTGCGTGATGATGAGGCAACATTGAAACTGTGAATCCCAGGCTGGTTGGACAACTGAAAAACCTTTTATAGCCTCCCTAGGACCGTTTGCCCTGTGTATTTTTTTTTAAAGTACTGTTGCACAGGAGGAACCTCCGTTCATGACCCGTTTCGCGTGATTTTCATTCACAGCCAATAGGGCTGTTCCACATCTCCATTGATCCTTAAGAGCTTAAGTCTGTTGAGTCGTGGCAGAGACCAGGGTAAGGTCCCCAGGCTTCAAAGGTTACCGTGTTGGTGCCGTTTGGTTAATAGAATCGACCATGTGAGGAAATGTGCGTGCAACACCTGTTTTGACCTCCTTTGAGAGTAATGTGTCACACGCAAGGAATGGGAAGAAATAGACGGTTTCTATCCAGAGCTATTAGGCTACTGCAGCAGGCCTCGACCACAGAATACATTAGCTGAGTCAGAAATAACACGCTATTCCCTTCATGGACACTGGTCATATGTAATGCAGTATAAAAGGGAATGTAGTGCACTTACAGGACACCATTGGGGATACAACCCTAGTCTTGCCTTTGAATTGGGAAAAAATGCATTTCATCCAGTGTCCATGCCAAGCTGCACAATAATTCAAGCACAACGATAGTGCATGGTAGATGGTTTTGTGCAATTGAACCGAATGGTCTCATATCTACTCAATGGATTCTCCCCACCAGGAATGTGAACAAAAGCACAATTTATGCCTACATTACGCAAGGAAAAGACATTTAGTATTTTCTGTACATGATAGCTGACAAGCCAATTTGGCATAGTAGTCAGTGCACAACATCTTAAGCAGGGCAATTCCAGCATTATGGACATTCCATGAAAACCCATGTGATGCCAACTGATGAATGAACTAACAAAATATAAATAAAACATGCTTGCATGTCTGTGTGATGTGTGTGTGTGTCTTTCATCTCCCTTCAGGGGGAGGGGGTTATTTAATAATGTGGACATTTAGATACTGACATGTTGGAAAAGCGAAATTAACTTCTTAGGTCAAAACATGAATCACATGAATATTGTAATTTGCCATTACTTTGGAGGATAATTGAACAATATGGAGGAAACCCCATTTTATAGATGTTGCTGTATATTCAGACAGAGATTTGTGACCTAGCAATTTCTTGATTAAAACATATTTCATCCTCAATGTCTGTTTACTGATGGCTGATAAACCCTTCTAATCACCTAAGATAAAGTACTGCTACATGAGGAATGCACCGTGACACATTTTCCAATAGAATCTTAATGACATCACAACAGATACGGATGTTAAATGTGTCCCAAATCCACTAAACATTACTATCACTGAAAGAGAGAACCAACTAGATTGAATGAAAAATGTATGAAAGTTGACTTTTGATAGGAAATTTCCAATGTAATAACATTGTTCCTAAAAAATATTAGGATATAACATTGCTGTCCCTGTTGTACATCCCTACCCCACCACACATCCTCCACCTGAAGGACAGTAGGTCAGTGGTTTTGAAACAACTCCTCAGGGACAGCCAGACATGTCACCATTTTGATGTGGCTCTGGGCTATCTCCCCTGATTTACCTCTTCATTGGATTAATGTTTAGTCGAATGAGAAGGGTCATCATTTCGTAAGAGTATGTGGAAAGGATGGGCAGATACTTGAAGGATAGTAAAGTAACATGGTTTAATTGGTGAACGCTGAATTTCAAACCAGTCATGCGGTCAAAACCACCCTAGAACTACAGAGCGTCTAAGGTGATATATGGGTGACATGGGGTGTCAGATGGCTCAATTAGGGGGACAAACTTGTAGTCATAAGGTTACCGGTTTGACTCCTGACTGTGCCAAATGGAGTTGTATCCTTGAGCAAGGCACTTTTACCCCACGTTGCTCCAGGGGTATGTCCCTGTATCTAATGTAATGCTCTGGATAAGAGCATCTGCTAAATGACAACATGTAAAATGTAAATATATGGGATGCAAACTACCACCTTGGCAGTTTCAACCTTCAATCTATAGCCAAAATGTATGTGGCCACCTGACCATCACACCCAGACGAGCTTGTGGGTCATCCTATTCCAAAACCACAAGTCTTAATATGAAGAGGTCTCTGCCTTTGTGGCTATAACAGCCAACACTTCTCTTGGTGGTTTTGCACAAGATTTGAGTGTGTCTGTGAAAATGTGAGCCCATTCAGCCAAAAAAGCATTTGTGATGTCAGGCACTGATTTTGGACGAGAAGGCAGGGCTCATAATCGCTGTTACAATTCATCCAAAAGATGTTGAGGTCAGGCCTCTGTGCTGGCCACTTGAGTTCCTCCTCACCAAACACACCATGTCTTTATGGACCCCACTTTGTGAACAGGGGCACAGTCATGCTGGAACAGAAAAGGGACTGCATGCATCTTCGTATTCCGTAGAATTAAAATGACCCTTCACAAAAGTGTGTGTTCTGGCAATAAATTCATCAATAGATGAATGCTGCTGACATCTACTGCATATGATATATATAATTAATAGATGTTATGTAAAAAAAAAAACACTAATTTGCTTGGACAAAAGTGTTGTGGGCTGATTGGTGCTCGTCGTTCCTCTCACTCCGGCGTTATGAAACAAGATAACAACAATAGCTGGCATTCCTCTGTTACTTTCAATGTTGTTGAATGTGGTTTGAAAGATGGCTTTAAAAATCCAATCCCATGTGGTTTTCTTCAGTTCAGACTGCAAGAAAAGCCACCATTGAGATATCTGGGCCCAGGTCACCTCTCTGTAGGGCTCATAGTGTGTGCTTCAGCTCAGAAAGGGAAAATATGGAGGCGTGACTTTCAGTGTGAAGCCTGACTTCCTCTACTGCATTTGCCACAGATACTGCCAGGTTTTGTTGCAATGACACACCACCTGATCAACCAAGCTAACTGATCAGTGCAATGATTGCCTTGATTTACCTGTGCGATTAAATAAAATCATATTTTAACCAAATGGTTTTTCTTCTAGAGTGCACCAGAAATACTGCCCAATATTAATCAAATGCAGGAAAGATTATAATTGATGCAAATTGTTCGTTCATTCATTCCATGAACCTAGTCAGCTAGTCAACTTTGACACTAGTAATGTGAGTTACAGGTAATGAATAACATGTATTATATTATATTGATGAAACGTCATGCGCCTTAGAGTCAAGTGGGGACAAATATATAACGTATTTTCAGACATGTTTGCTAATATGCAGCGTCAGAAATATATTTACCTTCTTGGGATTTTCTTTAATCTTGCATACGTTTATGATTAATGTTTTCAAGGTTTTATTCATTAAATGTTTAATAAACAGAATCAGCGCATAATATTTGTGCTTATTTAATGTATTTAATTAAAAATTATGCAACACAGTTTCCCAACTGTGAAAAAGTAATTGCCCCCTAACACTCAATAGCTGGTTGTGCAACGTTTAGACGCATTAAGCAAAACAAATGGGTTCCTTCAGTGTTGGATCAGTCTGTCACAATTATTGTGGTTGTGTGATGTTTTGAGGATGCATTTCTGCCTCAGGACAAGTAAAAACTGTAATTAACCAAGGAACCTTGACTTCAGCTCTGTATTAGAGAAGTCTAAAGGAGACTGTTAAGTCACGCAGCTTCTTGTTGAAGTCTGATACCCAATGGAAAGTAGTGAGTGCAAAATACCGCCATGCAACAGCAGTGCATTGGTAAATCACACCTTGCCATTAAGTTAGTTAATGTCACGGAAGCATCCAGATAGAGAGCAGTGTTAATTTATTTATTTATTAGCAACGTTGTTGCCAAATCACCAAGAAAATGTGATGATTGTTTGTTTTTTGGGGGTGTCGAGGCATGCTTTCACGACCAAAGTGGCTACAGCTTGTTGTGTCACAAGCGAGCAGGTGAATTAATGACTCACAAGCTCACAGAACGAAATGCATTGTCTATTTATTGGGTATCTGAGCTTCGACATGTCACTGAGACAGAAAGTAGGCCATAGGCTATTCAAGATTACGAGTCAAGACTAGACCACTCCTCAGTCAGGTCATCCTGAAAACATTCAAACTCAATATTTGTTATCCTGGTTCCTATAGCCATATTTTCAATAAAACAATTAAGTGAGCGTGCTGTCAGTCTCAGCATGGTCATATACAGTAGCAAGGTGTGGAGGGTGACAGCGACAATAAAAACATATGCCTGTTGCAAGTTTAAAGAGACAGACACCCCAACTTTTGAAAACCATGTTGTAGGCTAGTATCATGGTGAAATGTTGTACGGGCCAACACACAGCACACTTGTTTCCAGGTTAGAGGGCTTAAAAGTTCTACGCTGGGCTGTGAGGTAGTAGATATGCATTGATTAAACTAGAACTGTGTTCAGGCATTGGGATAGTGTGGACATCATGGTGAATAACTGCTATTAATCAAGCAGCATTCAACAACTGGTTATAATTATCATTATTTGAAGCAATAGAATTGGTTGGTAATGACTTCAAACAGGGGTCACTTACAGGTCTTCTCTCACAGCTCAATTACGAGTCACTTGCTAAACAATTCTAAAAGTCGCCTACAGTACATACACTTTCGGTTGTTCCAAACAGTCGTTAAATGTTACAAATGTCAGACGCTGCAACTCCCAGATAATATGTAATAAATAGACCGTTATCCAACCTGTTCAGCCATGATTAGCCTTGAAGAAGCGACACTATCCGGCAACTCATGTCAGGAATATTGCCTATTGTGGTGCGGATGTTTGACTTTCTTTGTATGTAAACAAATTAATGAGTACCATCTTATGGGTGGACAGTAATAACAAATACTTGATTTTCCTAAAGATCTCTCTCAAAATGTTAAAGTAGGCTTACCTGGTAGATGCAACATACAGTATATTATGAGGAAGCGCATCGCTTGTATCCATCATTTGTGATTATTGTAAACCCTGCCATGTATCCATCATTAGTGATTATTGTAAACCCTGCCATGCAGCAGCAGTACAGAACCATCACCACTGTGGCATATATTTTTTTTTTATTTCTTCCCCCTCATTTTCCTCCCCTCCCAATTCCCACTAACCCTGCCTTGTGGACAGCTCTGCAACTCGTTGGACAGATCTGTGGGATGGGGAGGGGCATGCATTTGTTTATCCAACCACAAGTTGCCCAGCCGCCGATTCTTTTCGCACTGTTCATCCAACACGGAAGCATTTACATAGATCATGCACGGGATGATTACATTCACCGACTATGCTTCCGCAATTGAATTTACAGGCGCTCAATCTGGACACAAGGAGTCGCTGGAGAGCAATGTGGCACGATAGAAAATCTGATTTATCTAACCCAAATCCCGGGCAGCGCTATGCCAATTTGCACTGCCTCAGGCGGGAGGTCTGGGGAAAGTCAAAGAATCCATAGTCAGGCTCGAACCACTCACCATCTGGACATAGACTGTCCTGCAATGTATTGACTTAGCCCACTACGCCACGCGGACCAGAACTCCCCACACTCTGGCACATTTCGGCCTCACAATTAAAATTCCCGTTACTCAAGTATTTTGAAAGTAAATTACCATTTTGCAGCAGCAAGCCACCATTATTCTTCCTTGAGTTCAAGTTTTAAGCATTGGCTGTTTGTGTATCCAATGTTTTTGTTCTATACACCTGTGGTCATGATAACATTCAATATACATTTCATTGGATTCATTCTTGCAAAATAAGCAATCAATCATCAGTTCTAAACATATATTGTTCTTGTTTATGCATCAAACAGTTGGCCTCCATTGCCACTGCCAGAGGGACCTGTATTAATCCTACAGAGGAATTAATTGCAGTCAGCCGGTCAAGCGAATTACTAAAATGAACGAGCCAATTCTAGACAAACGAGTATGACTCTCGAGTCTGTGAAGAGTTCAAAAATAATGAATTGTTATAAACCAAGTCATTGTTCTCATTGGAAGTCTGGAAACTAGGATAATGTCTTTCCTACCATTGATTTGGAATCATTTTCAGATTTGATGTGTGAAGGTAGGCATATGTTTTAAGTGATATATTTGACAATCAGATAAAATAAATAGGACTGCTGTCTGTGCTACACTAAATGATGTCCATTGGTATTGCTAAAGCACATATTAACTCTAGGCCCATTAACATATCAATGTGTTATTATCACTCTAAGGCTGCATAGTGCAGGATTTCTAAAATGATGGTTTGGGGCACAAAGTGTGCCCTAGGTGGATAAGATACAATATCCCAAGCTTCACACTATTTACGTAAAGCTGATGTGCATTTATCTGGGAAAACTCAAGTAGCACTACCACCACCTAACAGCCCATTTGTTTCTATATGTTTATTACTGTAATATACTGGATAGTGTTTAAGCATAAGGACATTCCTTAACTAAAGTGCTCCTATTATGATGCATTTGAGCTGACAATTTAATTCGAATATTCGTTTTTTTGTAATTTTTCTTAGTTGACTATCCATTTTGGCCGTTTAACATTATTATGGTTTATATTTATACTGTGTTTAAAATAAGGTAACATTAACTGTTCCATTGGTGCTCCCTTGGTGAGCAACAGGCGCTAAAGGTGCCATGCCATCATAATCAAGATGATTGATAATGATGGCACCATTACGGAGCCTGTTGCTCTGTCACACTACACATACTGTACGTATTGATGAGAAAGGAAGCAATAACATTCTGAATATGACAGAACGCGTTAGAAAGGTGAAAGAAGTACATTATTGGAAAACCGTACGTGGAATCTTGGAGACCATAGTA
>JACXGM010005919.1:0-12177 GCA_016801145.1 Umbra pygmaea
ACACACACACACACACACACACACACACACACACACACACACACACACACACACACACACACACACACACACACACACACACACACACACACACACACACACACACACACACACACACACACACACACAGACAGTCACACAGACACACATACAGACAGACAGACACACATACAGACAGACAGACAAACAGACACACACAGACACACAGACAGACTCTCTCACTAGAGAATATTCACATGAACACATGTGAACATATCTGCCCTGTGGATGCTCATGATAAATGATATGCAGAGCTCTTTATCCAACCCTTCATTTGACAATGTCAGGAATCAGGATCATTTGTCACAAATTGATTGCATGTATTAAACAAATAACAGATTAATCAGGGACACGAGGAATGATCACCTGAAAAGGTATACATAGAACTGCAAAAGTAAACGATATAAAAACATTCCTGAAGTCTCTGAAGCTTTTCATTCCCTGTAGATCATTGGATAAACACTGGAAGCGTTCAAGCTTATTATGCATTATTACAATGAATCTCTATGGTGCCTTGAACAAAAGTAATAATCTGAATGATTCTTAAATCAATACTTCTGCAAGTCAATATTATTGACTTCTCCAACCTCCATAAGGGACTAATGATTGACAGAGTGATGCAATTGTCATGTTTTTCTCAAAATATCTTTTTCGGTGCTCATAGTTAAATTAATTAAAATTTGCCTCAAGAAAGCATTAGCCGTTTGAAGCTGGTTTATAAATAACAGCCTGAAGCACTGATTTGAATGTGACATCACCAAGGAGAGTCATTGTGTAATCAGGTTGTTAGGTGACTCCCAACCCATTCCCAGGGAAAACTAGGAGGTCTTCACTGATGCAATTTATGCTAATTAACTACAGCTTTTAAAGCAAAATATTATGTTTCATCCAGTTTTGTTCCATTGTTAGTAGTCCATGAAATAATAATCAAGTTTAATGTCTTAGTCTAGATATCAAGATCGGATTGTGCGGATATGGTTTGATTTTCCCAGTTGTCGGCTCAAATGCTCTAAATATTAAATATAAATATTCTACTCTCTTCAAATGAATGGAGTAGGTGATGTTGTGACTAGGTGGAAAACTTACTCTGGCATCAACACTCAACAGGGCACTAACAATTGAAAATAAATTGAAAAACATACTTGGAATGATGGAGAAATACCTTGTTATATTTTTCCATCTGATTGTAACACTGACATTATAATAGCTTAGTGCCCTCATGACAAGCGGAAGCAAATTAACAATATAAAGCGTTAATCCCACACCATTGGACAACAGAACTGCATCACTAACATTGTCGGGTGTAGCCAACATGGCCAAAGGTTTATTTATCATGGCCTAAATGAGAAATGACTTGTGATATTAGCATGATGGCAGTTTGGTGAATTGCGAACAATCTTCTCAATTAATAAAATAAGCTGATATCATCCTAAAAACAACTGAACTGGAAGACAGTTCATCCAGCGGGCTATTTGATAGTGATATCATCAATTAGACATTGTGATCCGCTTTTTTCAAAAGAAAAACATGTTTATTCTAAATTGCAATAGAAATTATTGGAAATATGGCAATAATGCTGAAGTAGTCATATAGTAAGTCAATATTTAGGAGGATAAAATTGTACCATCACAATTCTTCTAATATTTTAGATGTCAATGTTGTCATTAGCAAAAATGACCAAAGTTAAAAACATCTATCCACTGCTGAATATGGTCACAGAAAGATTGAATACTAATGACTGGCATAGAAAACCAGGATTAGAGTGCAGGGTTTGGTGTGGTGATTTGATGTGTCTGCCAAACCTTTACATAGACTATTGACAATCAATCTTTCTTTGTACTCCTATTGATTGTTTCAACCAAAACCCTATAGCATGGCACCAGTCTGTGACCATTTAGACACAATTTACTACACTTTGAATTGGCAAAGTAAGTTAAATGTTTAATTGGTCGCATCGCTGAGAGCTACCCATTGTAGATTATCAGATTCAGATCTCTTGTAATCACATTCTCCTAGTTTGATTATGTTCAATTAGTAGTTACAAGCCTGCCTTTTGAAAGCTTCTTCTGACAGGTTCAGGAGAGTTAAACATCAGGACATCTTTTTGACACATCACCACCAGGGTAGTCTGTACCAGGCACACATCTCACAAACCATGAAGTTAGCAGTGACCAATGGAGAAGAGCTGAAGAAAAATGCTCCTCCTGCTAAAAAACAATTTGCCTGAAGCAGACACCAGTGCAATGAGACATCAAATGCTTTTCTGGCCCCTACCTCTTTTAGCCTTGGGTGGATCCAAGGACTACATGCACTATCTATTGTAACGACCCAGTCCTGACCAGCTGTGACATAGTACATGCAGTCAAAAGTATTTATATTTTGTCCGATAAAATTAGGGGCCCTATCTTACACCCAGCGCAATTTACTTTTCATACCAATGCATGTATCATTCCTATCTTGCACCCAACGTATAGGGGACTTTTCCTCCATAGACGTGCGTCTGTAAATTAGGGAATGAACTTGCATTTGTTGGGCGGTTCAGCGAAAATGAATAGGCGTGTTCTGGCGCTAACGTTCCCTGGTGCTATCTTGCAGTTCCCAAAAACAATTCCACCACAGACCAGGAAAAACCTGGTTAAAGGTCAGTTGCGTGTTATTCAGATGCTATTTTAAGGGTGCATGCTTGGCCATAATGTAGCACGTGCACAACGCGCATACACTTCTCTCATCTACACAAATGTAGCAATTCCCATTATTGCAATCCATACAAAATTAGAAGGAAAAATTATTACTAGACAAGGGAAATCATTGTGGTGTCCGAAGATGTGAAAAAATAGGCATACATCTAGTGTACACATTTACCCAAATTATTCAGAATGAATTATTGGCACTGATATACATCAACCGCAAGGAAACCCATTCAATCAGCATACAAGTAATTTGTGATGCAAATAGTAAAATCACCCATGTCTTTGCAAATTTCTATGGCTCAAGCCACGACTCATTTATGGCAAACTCTGCCATCTTTCAGGGGAATCCCCCCTTGGATGGGTGGCTATGAAGGGGCTATCCGTTAAAGACATGGCTGATGATGACACCATTTCTGATTCCAGCAACAGTGTGGGAAACGCTGTTTAATCGAAAACACACACAAACACATAGTGTAGCCTAATTGAACGATTCGTCACACAGAAATTGCACATTAGGTGTTTGGATAGGACAGGAGGCACTTTACACTACTCAAGTCGCAGCATTATTTGTGGCTTGTTGTGTTTTACAAATGTCCATGAATCATGGGTGTTGATGACATAAATTAGGAAATTCCAGAGGACTTAAGGAGATGTGATGTTGAAATGCATGTGCCGTTTCTTCCCACTTAACCCAAATGCCCCAGTGGCAGAACGGGAGAGGAAAGCTTATTTGACAGAAGAGTGAGGTAAGCAAAGTAATCTCGCTCTAATGTTAGACTACATTGCAAAAATATTACCATGCATTCATAACCTCGTGATTCAGTAAGAGTGAGCCCAAAACATTGGAAAGTATGTCTTGTGACATATCTTTATTTACATTTTGTATAAATACAACATTTTGTTATAATAGCAATCCGCCATGGAACAAGCGCACCTGCTCTTAAAGGGCATGTGAGATGATGCTCTGAATGGATTATTTCAGTTAAGGCCAAACCACACCAATACCTAATGAAGCTACTTCAGACCTACCCATTTTAGATTTGCATCGGGCACAAGAGTCATTTATCCCGCTGGTAAAAAAGAAAAAGCGCCCGGGACCCTTCCACAATGTCACTTGCATTTCGCGTTTGATACTTGCGTTTCATATCGTTAAAATAGGGCCCTAGGTATTTTTTATGTACATTCTGTCTGTCACATACAAGTAACATTTTGTATACAGTTCATCTCTCACATAGATTACAGTATGTTATCAAATGTTGTTTTCAATATCATTTTCTATATAATGTTGTAATCAATATAACTCTGGAAATATTGGTGCCCTATTTAAGATTTGAAGATGGCGCCCCTCCACTCTTGCTCTAGACCACCCAACCTTGATCCTAATATCTTACCCTTACTTAATTTTGTAAAAGAAATTACATACCCGTGGCTGTAGAGGTAGGCATGTGCTAGATGGCTCTGTGCTACCTGACTCACATAGCACCGGAACATGCTGAGGCTCATAAGTAGAAGTTGGGTCTTTATATTTTCTAAGAGTACCTAAAAAATAAAAAGAATTCTTTCTATGTTCATTTTTTTAATAATAACAACAAATTATTGGATTCAAATGTATTACGTTCAGTTGTGTTGGTTTCATCAAGCATTCGGAAAATATACTGAATGACTCTGCATGAGTTGTAATATGTAAATGTAGATCTAGTAAACAGTTAACAATATTACAATTGAAATGTTTAGGCCAGTCTACACAGGCAGAGGCAGGCATATAATTACCTTTGCATAACAATTTTATTTAGTGACTTTACAGCTACTTCTAATCTAGCTACTTTTAACATACAGTGCATCCGGAAAGTATTCACAGAGCTTCACTTCCACATATTGTTTTGTTACCCCTTATTCCAAAATGGATTAAATAATTATTTCCCCCAAAATTCTACAAACAATACCCCATAATGACAATGTGAAAGAAATGTTTGAAAATCAGCTCAGGTTCATCCTGTTTCCACTGATCGTCCTTGAGATGTTTCCACAACCTGATTGGAGTCCACCTGTGGTATCGAGTTAATTAATGATTTAGAAAGGCACACACCAGTCTATATAAGGTCCTACAGTTAACAGTGCATGTCAGAGACGGTGGAGAGGAGATTATGGCAGCGCGGAAGGAGGCAGGGCGACAGTGGTTGCATGAGGTGTCACCGGGTTCCAACATGGAGCGTGGAGCGAAAGCTGCGTTTGACGTGGAGGCCTTCTTCGGGGGTGCTAGTGGTTCCGAGTATGAGCGGGAAAGAGCAGAGATTGTGGAGTTGGATTTGCTGCGTGAGAGAGAGGGGCGAGGAGAGGGCAGAAAGGCTCCCGGGGTGGTGGCGAGTCGCGATGCCCGTACGGTGAGTGAGGTAGGCCTGGTGGGGAGTACGGATGGGAGTGTGGGGGGTACTGGTGTGGGGGTAGGGTTTGAGGAATCACGGTATGTTCGGTGGAAGAAAAAGCGGGCACGGAGAGTAGTTCGGGAGAGGGTCTGGGGCCGGCGCTTGGTGGTGGGGAGCGGTGGGGAGCTGGGGTTTAAGGTGGTAGTGGTGTTAGCAGCCCCGACTGGTAAGATGTTCCACCCGGTGTCGCTCACGACGGCGATTAGGGATCAGGTTGGTAGGGTTGTGTATGCTAGGTGTTTGAGTGGTGGTAGGGTGCTTATTGTGGTGGGTAGTGTGGCTCAGAGGGATAAGTTGCTGAAGTTCGAGGTGTTAAATTGGGGTAAGGTGAGGTGTATGGTGCCTGGGAGTGCGGTGAAGGTGAGAGGGGTGATCACGGGTGTGCCTGAGGATATATCTATGGAGGAGGTAAGAGAGGTGGTGTCGGGAGGGGTTGTGGTGGGAGCAAGACGGTTGGGCAGTAGAGCGTTGGGGTTAGGTAAGATGAGTCCCACGGTGTTGTTGGAGTTTGGGGGGCTGTTGCCGAGTAGGGTGCACTTAGGGTATCTGAGTTTTTATGTAAGGGAATATGTGCCACCACCACTGAGGTGTTTTAATTGTCAGCGTATGGGGCATGTGGCTGCTGTGTGCAGAGGGATGTGTAGGTGTGGTAGATGTGGGGGTGCGCATGAGTATGGTAAGTGTGGGGTAATGAACGTGGTGAGGTGTTTTTATTTGTGGTGGGGAACACAGCGCTGCATTTGGGGGGGGTGTGGTTCAGAAGGAGGTGGCAGAGGCACAGTGGGTTAAGGTGGTGGATAAGGTCACGTATGCAGAAGCGGTGAGATGGGTGGGGGGACTTGGGGATGGTGTGCAGCTGGAGAA
Source organism: Umbra pygmaea (assembly GCA_016801145.1). Classification (NCBI taxonomy): domain Eukaryota; kingdom Metazoa; phylum Chordata; class Actinopteri; order Esociformes; family Umbridae; genus Umbra; species Umbra pygmaea. The sequence continues at coordinate 6,017 of JACXGM010005919.1, forward strand.
GGTGAGGGTTGTAGGCCCGGTGTCGGAGGACGGTTTGGGTGTTTGCAGTTTGGTGTTGTCGGAGAAGTGTAAGCATGAGTGTGTGGTTAGTAAGGATTCCCTGGTGGTTGGCAGGGTTGAGTTTTTGGGGTTTTTGTGTAGTGTGGTGAATGTTTGTAGTCAGGTTAAGGGACGGAATGCAAGGATTGATGTTGTGGTGGGTGCTGCTAGGGATTTTATGGGTGTTACTGATGTCACGGGGGGAATGGTGCACGAGTTGCTGAAGGGGAAGGGGGAGGGTAGGTAGTGGGGTGGGGTGGTAGGTTTAGGTAGAGGGGTGTTTTTTATTTTCTAGCGTCCTGGGGTGTGTTGGGTGGAGATGTCTTGGGTGGGCCGTGTCCGGCCTCGCTCTCCGGTACTGTTGGTGGCGGTGTATGCATCTTTAGTTGGTTGCGATCCGCCATTACCCCATAGAAGAAGAAGAAGAGTGCATGTCAGAACACAAACCAAGCCAGAAGTTCAAGGAATTGTCTGTAGACCTCAGGGACAGACTTGTATCAAGGCACAGATCTTGGAAAGGGTAAAGAAAAATATAACTTTTGTACATGTGCAGTTTAAGTTTTTTATTTTTAAACAATTTGCTAAGATTTTCAAACAGACTTCTTTCACATTGTCATTATGGGATATTGTTTGTTGAATTTTGAAGGAAATAATTAATTTAATCCATTTCAGAACAAGGGTGTAACATAACAAATTGTGGAAAAAGTGAAGCGTTGTGAATACTTTCCGGATGTACAGAAAGGTTTTTAGCTAAGTTTGAAAACAACAATGATTGCTAGATTATTATCAAGTCTGAACATTTACATTATAGTCATTTACAAGACAATCCTATTCAGAGAAACTTACCGTAAGTGCATACATTTAAGAGAACCAAGGTGAAAGAGGTGGTGAAACAACCACAACTCAGTAGTAAGAGCATTCTAATATTTGAACAGTCTGCCAAACGGTCAAGAGTACACTTGTTTTGAGGTTTCTTCCCCTCTTCTTTTCTGTCTATCCCTTGTGCACCTAACACTGATCTATCATGGCTTGTGACTGTGATTAGTTTAAATAGCCATGGTCTTATATTGCAATGTTGCCTGCCGAGTAGTTGAACCAGTGCCCCAAAAACCAGCAGTCAGATACACAGATGAACGCAGCTCCTGATGGAGTGTGCACTAAATTGAATTATTTCGGTTTCCTAGCAAGCTGTCCGTTGACACAATGTCCATACAGTGAGTAGCTGTATAGTAGAGCTCTCGACATGCCTTAAAATAGAGTTAGCAGGGCGTAGATTTTGTAATTTTTGGTTGCTAGCAATTTCTTTCGCCCCTACGAGTATTGCCGCCCTTGGAACCCTCCTTGTCTGCCTGTTGTAGGAGCCTGGCATGCTTCCTGCATCCTCTTTACCTACACCCTGACAATGTGAAGGCTCTGTGCAAGGCGACTCAAGCTCCGCCTAACTGAAGTCGTCAAACCGTGTCTTTGTGGAACTTGATTTGTTGAGTTGCACAGTCTTGGTGGAATAGGAAAGGGCATTCCCCAAACTTTTGCCACAAAGTTCGAAGCACCCAACTGTCTAAATTGTATATTTATCTTGTAGCATTAAGACCACCCTTAACTGGAACTTAGGGCTCAAACCCTGAAAAACAGCCCCAGAACTTGATGCATCCTCCTCCATTAGTAGGGGTGTCCACATACTGTTTTAATAAAAAAATATTTAACCCCCATTGCAAATCAGGTTTAGTGTCAACATTTACAGACTGTCAGCTGTTTGCAATGAACAAATCAAACAAAAGCAATTGAAATAGATCAACACAAAGAATGCTTCAATGATTTCCCGAAATGTAACTGCAAATGCAACTGATAATGACTTCTCCAGTCTCAAAATGATTCAACCCCTTCAAGCATCTTCAGTACTTTGTAGAGCACCTTTTGCTGTTATGACCTGCTGCAAATGAGATACATAGCCAGACACCAGCCTCTGGCAGCATTCCTGAGGAATCTTAACCTATTCTCTAATGAGCAATGGCCTCCAGTTCAGTAATAATCTTGGGTTTGCGTGCTGCAACCGCCTTCTTCAAATCCCACCAGAGATTTTTTTCCCCTTGATTATTTGCATCAGGTGTGCTTCAGACAACATCTGTTTTCCATATGTGTGCTGTTGTGAGGGTTTAAATTCAGTGGGTTGAATAATTTTGAGACTTCAGAAGTCATTGTGAGTTGCATTTTGAGTTAGATTTGGGGAAACCACTTTAATCATTTTGTTTTGTTGAGCTATTTCAATAGCTTTTGTTTGATTAGTTCATTGCAAAATGCCGACTGTACTTTTAGCCAATGTATGCGTGCCACAGTTATTGGCAACCCTACATTTAATAAGTTGTGTATCCCCCCTTTGCAAAGATAACAGCTCTGGGTCTTCTCCTGCAATGCGTAGAGGTTGGAGAACACATGGCAAAGGATCTGAGACCATTCCTCTATACAGAAGGTTTTGACATAATATCTGCTGGTATTTGAAAGTCTATGTTATCATGTTCCCTAACACATTTTACAGGGGCTTTGGAAGAAAAACAGCCCAACAACATCAGAGATACACCACCATACTTCATAGCCGGGATGAGGTACTATTCTTTATGGCTAACTTTCTGTATACACCTAACCCACCTCTTGTTTCTGTATCAAAAAAGCTAAACTATGGTCTCATGTGATCATAGACCTTGTACCACTGGTAGCTCCAAATGTGTTTTTCTGGCAACCCTCCCAAATAACATGTGGTTATGTCGTTTTGGAGACTTTCTGACCCTAGAACCCATCTAATGTCTGTGATTCTCCATCTTTGATGTTTGGAGATGTGTTAGCCAATCAAACCATCCTCCTTACTGTGAGTGAGGGCAATTTAGAACCATGTCCTCTTCCAGGCTAATTTTGAACATACCATTTACTTACAATTATTGCCCTGATAGTGGGAATGGCCATTTTTAACTGTTGAAGTCATTTCCTGGTTTATACAGCTAAACACCCTTTAGTCACACATTTTCACTGTATATGTCATATAGGTATTTCCCATACTGGTTGAATTTGGCCTGTGTGTTACCTCATATTTATACCCCAGTAAAACAGGAAGGCTTACCTATTGTGTTCATTTTCACTCAGGTGAATGTCATAATTTAATATATGAATGGGAATGTACTTGTACAGTTAAATTTTACATAATTTATTGTTTTTATTTAAATTGTTTTAATTTAATTAAAGGTTTGCTTTTTGTAAAAATGTTGAATGAAAGATCAAAAGGATAAACAAAACAGACAGACAATTTTTTCACATCCCATTTTATTAGTAGAGGGCCATGTAAGACAGACCTGTCCAGCATTCTACCCATGAACCCCTGGATGGTGTTGAACCAATTTTCACTGCTATCCAGTGCACTACGCAGTCCAGTGTCAGGTCCACCATTCCGTTCACAGTGAGACAGCTGCACCACTGCACCGTTCGGTAGCCTGGTTATCACATTTTCATCCCACTTTCTTCCATTCTCCTGGTGTCCAATGTGTGTGACAAACTGTATGATCAAGTCTTGTTGCAGCCAGTCCCCAATGTGCACAGGATAGGTCAAAATCTGTAATTTTGCCAAGCTACACTGTTAGTGTGTTAGATGAACCATTTTGCTATTCCGACTTTTCAGCTAGCAGGCAAGAAGCCCACCATAAAGAGTCGCTAGAGTGCGATGAGACAAGCAATACAATGCCGACTGTGAGACAGCCTGGAATCTATCTCAGTACTGTGCTGCTAGAGAGGCCAGTTTGGCATAATGTCGTTTTTTACAGTGACATAATGAGTAGATCTTCTGTTCAAAACAATACTACATCCCTCTTTTCTAGCTTTCATTTAACAAAGCTGTTCTGGAACTATCCTGTGAGTTTATTACTTTGCCCGCATGTTGTAAATTGAGTAGCAAATTGTTGCATTTGGTTTCAATCAATAGACACTATTTACATTTTGCACCTTTCCCTGTTTGAGTAGACAATGATTCGATTTAACATGTGATCAATCTACACAGCTTTGACACAGATGGGGCCCTGAAAATGCAAAGTCTACATCGTTGAGAGAATCAGCAGTCTTCCTTCTTGCAAACGGAGCTTGATTCACCCAACGTGTAATTGCTAGAAGTTTGCATGTGCCTCTGGTGCTGCCATGGTGATGACACGATCAGAAAAAAACAACACAGAAAAGAGCTGCTTGGAGGGTCTCTCTCTCTGGGAGACAAGAGGACGAACAACTGCCTGCATGTCACAGGCATTCATCTGCAATCCCTGAATGAGATATTAAATGAATAAGTGGGCGCCATATTGTGAATGTTCTCTTGTCGTGCTGCCAGGTCTTAAAATATGTCCATAGCGGTGGATTACTGCAGCACTACAGTATAGTGTGGGTGTTTCAGTAGATGGTATACTGCTTAACAGGAGCACATTTAGCACAGGATCACTGACGTTTGACGTGTATTCCCTCTTGTATTGTAAAAGACAGGAAAGAACTGTTTGAACAACAACCATACAATCTACACAAACTTTATCGCCATTCTGTACAACATCATCCAATGTTCGAAATGGGTAGCACTAGAAGTTCTCAATACACTCAAAGTAAAACTCCTATCCATTGAAACAATACCTAAATAAAGTGTGAAAGTCTAACGTCCTGGATAACATTTCATATCAAACCTTGCGTCAACACGCTTTTATATCATTCAGCTATTAATACTTCAAAGCGGATTGATGGTGACTCTGTGATAGTTACAATATACCATATATCTGAATTACATTTAAGCAGGGTAATGGTGTCTCTGTAATTGTTTAGAATATACATCACAGGTCTCCCATCCCACAGTATTTGAGGTGAGTGTGGGTGTATAGTAAGAGGAGGCATGACAGTAGTGGAAGTGCAGAGGGTGTATCCAAGACAAGATCACCCTTTGCTCCTCTCATCTAGACACGTTTAAGATAGATGCTTCTATGACTTCCTACACTATTCTCAGGATGTTGAAGTCCTCTACCAGTTCTATAAAATATACATTTAGAAAATGTGCTTTATCTTTTGTTTGGATTGTGGTCATTGTATAACATAAAAACCCCAAATACTGTATCATAGAATCTTTGGCATAAATGTTGGTAAAAGTTAATAAAATATTTATAAAAATATGTATTTTTTCTAGATTTACACTTTTAGTATATAACACATTATCTGATATGCTCAATTTTTTTTGGTGTTAATATGGAATCCATTAAATGACCATATAACCAGACTTTTTCCAACTGCCAATTTCAATACCTTTTCATATTGCTTTGGAAAAATATAATTTGGCAAAAGGCTATCAGTGCTTTCGCTGGTTGAAGAGAGGTGTAATGATGTAAGAGGAGACACACATGAAAGACAAATTGTCCTTCAACGAGAACTCTTTCTCATCGGTCATAGGGTCATGACAGTTAGCTCATTATGGTTAGTGTGCCATGGTCAGTGGAAGCCAGTCAGCTGCTTGGTTATTCCATGTGTGCCTTCCCATCTAGGATTCCTTCCTTATGCCTTTCTTCTTACTTCCAGTAAATGGTATCTGCTCGTCCTATCCAGTGGATAGCCATTCCAGCAGTATTCTTTCCCCGCCATCAGGGAGGCTTTTTTCTGTTGTAGTCCCGGGCCATTCTTTTACAGATCACCCTAAGAGACTTTAATACTGCAGGAACTAGATGACTATATGTTCAGACCTGGCAAAAATGGGATCTCTACTGTCCACTAGGGGTAACTTGAGCTCCTATAATGAATGATCCATTAGGCTGAATTCTTGCCGTGGATTTGGATGGTGGATGGACAGTTAAATCTATACTCCAGCATTTGAGTCAAGTTTTTTACTTTAGTACTAAGAAAAAAACATTTGTTATCGTTCCCAAAACCTTACTAAGAATTTGTTTTTAAATGTTCAAGTTTTAGCCAGTAGTTAACCTCTTCATCCCCGACCGTTTTTTCTGGTTTTGAAAGAAATAAAACATGCCCAAATCTAATGGAGTATATCTCCAAAACTACAAGGGCTATAAACATACTCTTGGTATCAAAATGAAGGAAACACATGTGAGTTTTATCCTGAAGTGAAAGTATTA
>JACXGM010005919.1:19668-34167 GCA_016801145.1 Umbra pygmaea
AGCGCAATCATGACAAGCAAACCGTGTTTTACTACGTCTATGGTCACGGAACCGTTTAGAAACATGCAGAGTTTTTTTTAGGTTGTGGAGAATCTCTATGATCTCGTTCGTTTGCTGCTTCCATGGCTGTAGCGCGCTGGGTTTGCGTTTTTACAGGTATGTTTGGCAATCCGTTCGTGCTGTCAAAATGGGCAGTTGACGTTCCGTCCCGGAACGTACTTTTCCAAAAGAAAAAATACTGACATTAGCATTGTTTTCAGAAAATATAGTATTTCAGCTTAACATGTTTCCTTAATATCTGATGAGGCATTGGCGTCATTTTTTTTATATATTACAGTACATGTATTACATATAGCACCTTTAAGACCAAAAATTTTCTTAAAAAGTCTGAAATCTGATTTTCCAAGGTCTTAAAAAATTGTGAAAGTCATGCTAATTTTTATTATGTTGAAGGGAAACCATAAGCGCTTTTCGGAGCAACTTAACTACTTAACAATTGCTGGCAGATTACTGTACAGTAATAGCAAGGAATTGCTGCTGCTCCGTAGGCTTACCTCAAATCAACTCAGCTAATGTGTTCGTTAGTTAGCTTATCAGCTTTGTCTGTTTCTGAATGTTATTTAGGATATTTTTATTTGTGTCCTTGAAGTGTTGTTTACTGAAACTAATATTTTTGTGATCAGTATTAGATAAATGTAAATTTCCACAGTCTCGTTTTGTTGCATTTATCGCAGGTGTATTATACGATTCATATTACTTTCGAACAATTCCTTTTAACAACTTGAGAGCCAGGATTCTTTGCATTACTTTCATTCAGTCAGTTGATCTGCTGGTTGTGAGTCTACTGCAGACTTAATTATGCACAGTCTATCACGCACACGTAAAAATGCTGCAGGCAAAATAGAAAATAAGATACATTTAGAAGTGTTCCTTTACTTAATATAATGAAAATAAATAACTTATTTGCAAATATAATTAAGACATTGCTTTTTAATCAAATCCAAACATTCAAGTATTGCGCTGGTCACCCTCAAAGTAAAAAAAAATTCAACGTGCAATCTCCAAACAATTACCAATATATTCATTAAATAAATCCTGTTGGAATAGGCTAGCATAATAAAATGACAGTGGGTACTGCTGCTTATCACATTAGGCTAGCTTGTGCAAAGGCTGGCAGCTTGCTGGCTCGTCATTTAAATGGTTCGATTACTTTGCCGAAATCGGTCATATACCTTCTCATAATAGCTTTCTCCTGACTGGAGAAACCATATTAATTTGACAAAACACAACAAAGAAGAAACTTATTTATCTCAACAACCTTTCGAAGGTTAATGGTTTCGCCCCAAAACTGTGGTGCTTTTTCAATTAATTATAATAGCGTGCTACCAGTCCCAGAAAGCAGCTTTATAAGCAGCTTGTTATGAGCAGCTCTTCCATCGCCACTGTTTTAATCTTTTTAAGTTAATGTCTTCATGTAATGCTCAAACCTATATTCGGTGAAAGAGCGCCCTCTTCCGGACAAATAAGAAATTGCAAACAAATATATTGGTTGTTGTCGGTGGAAAATCACCAATACAAATATATCTGTAAACTGCAAATATATACCGATAATATCGTCAATGAATATATCGGTCGGGCTCTAGTAAAAAGTATTTCCTTATGGTCAATGGTTATTTATGAACTCCCTTTACCTGGTCATAAGTTTTAATTAAGAACTTCCCAAAACAGATTAACCCAGCCTTGTACATTTACTTTGGAATTTTTACAATGCCGAACATCTGACACAAAATGTGTTAGGGCAATATTAACACATTAATTGTGCTGTCCCTTATTCATAGTTTTAAGAGTATAGTGATTTGTCTCATTGGGAATTAGGCATAGAACTTTGAGATCGTGAAATGTTGTTTGGTTGTCTCCTATTTAACCGACACTTGTGTCATTGAGTTTTAAGAAGGCTGTGCAGGTTGCCTGAGCACACATGAACACAATTCATGTCAGGAACTCCATACATTGAGCTAGCTCCCCCTTAGCACCTCCAGTGAAAAATGTCCATCGCCGCCGCTGCTCGCATCTGTCCACAGAGTTGCAGAGCTGCGAACAAGGCAGGGTCAGTGGGAGTTGAACAAGACCATTTGGGAGGGGAGAAAAAATGGGTAAAAATAAAATTAATTAATTAATTAACAAAGACAGATTTCCGACCCCATCACGACAATTCAAATCAAAATGTTTACAGTTTGCTGCACTCAAAACTCATCTCAAAACTCATCTTTACTTTCATTCACACTTTCCAATCTCCATTTTATGTTGATGCTAACATTTTACTCAAAGGTACACATTGTATTTAGCACTGTTCATAATATTATATATATATAATATTATATAATAATGAACGTCCTTGCCATTCAAATTGGTGGATACAAACACTAGTAGGCTGGTGTCAAATATTCAACAGAGTTTGTATGATTGTTTCCATCTGTTACTCCCTTGTACATGATTGAGAAATTGAGGTAATTAATTACTGAGGAACTATCCTCATTTTTTTATCATAATCAATAAAAAATCTATAGACTCCAGCCCTTCCGTGGGATGGGTGTCAGATGGCCTAAATTTTATTAATAGCTTTTAATTTTTTTATATACAGTATATGTTCTTATTGAATAATCAGGGACAATATAAGCAATTTCTGAAAATACACATAATTATTTTATCCATAACATGCATTTGTTGCTAGTTAGATATTGTGAAATATAGATTTTTATATTCTACTATTGTCTATAAAGTCATATGCAAAAGTTTAGTCACTCCTGACAATTTCCATGATTTTCATTTATAAATATTGAATCAGCAATTTCATTTTGATCAATCAAATAAAAGACACAGTAATATATTTCAGTAGTGAAATGAGGTTTATTGGATGAACAGAAAATGTGCAATATGCATAAAAACGAATGTTGAATTTTCCATAGCACTTTAATGCACATCAGGTTAGTAGAGCCTGCACATCAGGTTAGGGAGCCTTTGTCCTTGTGGGAAGGGGATATAGTAGATTCGTTGGGGGTTGTTGTCCGTTTGGAGTGTGGGTGGGGTATCTTATATTTATAGTTCGCTCATGAGAAACCCTATTGACAGATGGTGTTCTGTCAGTAAGTGCACTGATTTGTTGGAGGAATTCAAGAACAGCCTTCCTGTTTGATTAGTGGTTTATTTTAATGAACAGAAGGTAATGTTGTCCCAAGCCGCAGTGCTTGCTTTCAGGTTTGTGCAAACACACAAGACAGAGTTTAGCATAACCCAAGCTGAGGTTTGCCATAGACAGTAGCACCACAAGGTACGACCCCCTTGTTCCCGTGCTGAGCGGGAATGCTTCTACTGCCGCAAAAAGGGCCATAATATCGCTGATTGTATGACATTACAACGTGGGCCTGACTCTCCCCAGTCACACCCATCTTCTAAGTCTTCCGGGTTAGTTTGGATTCTGCCTATGGTCCAAATGCCTTTCCCTGTTTTGTCGTGTCAGACAGATGATCCAGGATATGACCCTATGATTTTCACTGGTTCAGTCTCGCTAACCAGTGACTCCATGAAGCATGTACCCATTAGGATATTGAGAGATACAGAAGCCTCACAGTAGGTGATCCTCTAAGCCATGTTGCACTGGTCTGATGATTACACTATGTCCATCTGAGCTGGTTAGCGGTTGTGTAATTGTATCTCTACCTCTGAAAAGATTTACCCTGATCATGGCATACAACGGCAAGAGGCCTGGTAACACCTGCAAGGTTTTTGAGTCATTCTGATACTGAAGTGTTTGATCTCCAGTCCCTCTTTCCGGCATATACAGTAATGTGCGCTCAGTCACTTAAGCTGGGCGAGATCACTGGGCTAGATGACAGTGTGTTCCCCCCAGTCTTCAGTTAGGATGACGTATCATATCCATCTCCCTCAAAGAACACAGGTGGGCAGCAGCAGTCACTCAAATCCTTACTCTTGTCCTCAAACTTGATGTAACATAGCAGGAGAAATGGACATGAGAAATGGGCAAGCATAAGGATTTGAGTGACTTTGACAAGGGCCAAATTGTGATGGCCAGACGACTGGGATCTCCTAAACTGCATCTCTTGAGGGATGTTCCCCGTCTGCAGTGGTCAGTAGCTATCAAAAGTGGTCCAAGAAAAGTTGCATTGTCAGGTTTACTTAAAATGAGGAGAAACACAATATATTTGTGTAAACCACACATAATATTTTTAAGTAAATCTTACAACGCAACTTTACAATTTTTTCAGTGTAGAAGTGAAGGCTGACCCGTGTGGTCTGATTCAACAGTTGCGGTAGGGTGGGCTGACTGCTTGCCTTTACGTGATTCGTCAAGAGATCTGTAGTCACGTTTTGCCCTCTGGGTAGTGTAGTTTATGTAACGTTCGGATCATTATCAATCTCTCTGACACTGACGCTTTCTCTGTCAGTGGTTGCGTACCGCCTACATGCGAGAGGCATTGGTACGCAAGGAAAAGTGCAGGTACGCTTAAGAGTAAAATGTAGAGGTGCCTGATTCAATTGGTCAAACTGCGGAAACAGTTCATGTTAGTTCTGATGGAAAGGTGTCAGGACACAGTGCATCGTAGTTTGCTACATTTGTGGATGCAAAAGTGAGGCTTTACTGATTTTTTTTTTAAATGTGCAAGTGCCTACTCATTCAAAACAGGACTAGTTTATTTCAAATCTGTAAACTATGCATTTATCAACATACTTAGGAATTAGGCAATACTTTTTGTTTTTTATGTAAATGTGCCTACTCATACAAAGCAACTCTGTATAACCAAAGAAGATCTAAACGCATTTCCCCATTAATAGTAAAATTGGGAGAAACATGTTTACTAATGCCTTGTTTTGTAATGATTTGTCAGTCATGCTTCACAGCGGTGATAAAAGATTTAAATGGGCTTTACATTGTATAACTAAATAAATGCTTAATCTGCAGAATACTAAACAATCCTAGGTGAACATACGATGGCCTTAGAAAAGTTTGCATGAGCGCTATAAATAGATTGACAGCCTGAACAACAATGTCTAGCAATGATTCACAAATGATGGGCTGGAGACAGAAGGGCAGAGCTGTGCCCTAGAAGGAGTGAGTGCTACAGCCTGGAGCCAAGCTGGTGTGTGTCTGTCTGGAGGAGGCAGGGAATGCAACTTTAATCCCGTCCTGGCAGCAGGTTCAACTGTGACTCCACCCAGTACTTTTCAAACAGTAGAGGAAACAAGCGAGGTGTGCTGTTTGCATTGGCAGCAGAAAATAAGACATTTCACAATGACTATAACGAAAAAAATGTTTGTTGTGTGATTCAACCTAGCCTGCCGCCCACACGCCCATCCACAAAATAGTGAATAACCCTAAACCTGTCTGTCCCGGGAATTTAACCGCAGGGACTGCAGGTCATGAGTCAACCTGCACAAGACTTATGTAAAACCCTGTTTGCACTAGTGCTCATAAGCATCCGTGCATATCAAGCAAAAGCTTGACCTGGACGTATTGGTTAAACTCCAGAGCATTTCAGCAGTTCTGTCAATAAGGAATGGTCTGTTTTTAATTTGCTAATATAACAAATTTTCCATTGGTAGCAAACATGGCAGCAAGGCTTATTTGAAACACCTCTGTATTTACATACTAATATTTTTCATGCTGTTAACTACACGGTAACTACGATCTAGAGTCTTTAACCCATATGTAATTTGCAGTAGTTGCCCCAATTCCCTATGAAAGAAAATGAGACTGTTGTTAATGTACAGGAACATACTCACATTCTTAAAATCTGATTGTTGGGAGCTGCCATTGACATTACTGAACAGATAATGCCTGGTCACAGCACTCAGAGTGCGCTGGAGCCTGACGGGAGCCCCGCATGAGCAGAGATTATGTCATCACATCATTCCAAAACATGACATACATTGGTTGAAAATAACATTTTTATATCTTTGGCTTTGAGGGATATGACAAGAATGGCCTTAGCACAATTACTGAAGAAAGTCAAAGGAAACGTTATGAGTAAATAAGATAACAAAGGTGTCTTTGAGTAATTGTTAAATTGACTTATCTGTGTGGTCTGTGGGAACAACTGTATCCATTTGTAGTCATTATTTATGTAATATATACACATTATATACACATAATATATACACATAAATACACACATATAGTACGATATATACAACATTTTTTGTCAGGGTTTAGGCTAGGCCCCTTATTTCCAGTGAACAAGTGTGTCTCCAACTTTGTGGCATTAGTTTAGGGAAGATCCGTTCCTGTTCCAGCTTGAGTGTGCTCATGTGCACAAAGTGATTCCATACGGACATGGTTCAATGAGTTTGGTGTGGAGGAAATCTAGTGACCTGCACAGAGCCCTGACCTTGACTCCACTGAACACCTTTGGGATGAACTGGAATAGGCCTGCTTGTCCAACATCATTGCCTGAATTCACATATTTTCTTTTGGAAAGCATTCCAAGAAGGGATGCAGCTGTTATCTCAAAAAGCAAAAATAAAACAAAGTGACAATTAGCATATGGAGAGATGAGTAGGAACTGTGTACACATGCAAAATTAATTGTTTTTGATGAAAAATCTGCCTTCTCAATAAAACCAATATTTAATTGTTGGTAGAATAGTATGAACCATGCTGTCATGTTGACATTGTCAAGCAGTTAGATTATGCTAACCTAGGTTATGCTTTGGAATATACAGTATACCCATTTTAATGCATTTATACCTTTTGAATGAAGGATCTCCCCATCTAGGTTACATCTTTGAGGATGTATGAAATTGTATTTGGCTAGCTAGCATCTTTAGTAAGCTGCAAGTTGCTGTAAGTTCAAGTTCTGTATTTTAACTTTTTCATTTTGTTCTTTCTTATAGCAAGCTGAAATGCTGTTTTCACTTTGGTACACCTATCACCTGTCACTTCTGCCATATAGAGAATGATGGGGCTTTACATTTTTCAATGGTTTATGCACTTCTCTGTGACCAGCTACTATACTGTTGTCATATCCATCTTACTACACCCTTAATTTGTCTGTTTGCGGTTTTGCTTCCATAGCTTGACTGTGTGGCCTCGGATTGGGAGTCTACGTTTTTGTTGGTTTATATCAATTTGCTTTGGAGCAATGATTCAATGCTGTTGTACAGTATGCTAGTTCACATTGAAATGGCTTCCATTTCTTGTAAATTCTCAGACCATGTTTTCTGACAATGCTGAATGTGTAACCTTTTGTCATGCAGCAGTCAAAGTTAACATTCTGCTGTACACTCTCACTTCAAAACCCTGTGTGTGAATGACTGCCTGGGCTGTACATCCTAGACTGCGAACAACAGTAGGCAGCAGCCAAGCTCCCATAGGCTCACCAGTAATCCTAAAGATAAGGAACGTTTCAAGTCACGTTACTAAAAACAGTTGGCTAGACATGTAGCTGGTATGATGCCACATGCATCGTATGATTAAAATTAAAATTTTGGAAAGTTATGTAGATTGACAACCCCTTTTGGGGTTGTATCATCAATATATAATTGAAACAAATGTTTTTGAGTGGAATTTGAGTACTGTACGTGTCTCTTTTAAAGTGATACCCAGCTCAATTTCTACAGCATTAATCCCACAGTCAGACAATGATTGAAACTCACCTGCAACCCAGACGTTGCCTGCATCCACCGATCTCTTTCAGTTTAAAAGTGCACCCCTCACCAGACTACAATTACTTTAGGACAACCTGTATCTGTTGTAATTCCTTAGCTCCATTTCATAAACAGACAAAGGGACCAAGCCAACCAGAGCCTGGACTAGCACCTGACTGATATAGCTGGACCACTCTCCCATCATAATTGATTAGAAATTGATTAATCAGAACTTGATTAGAACCAAGAGAGAGGAGCAATTCAATTCATCATGCAAGTCTATTTAAAATGTAATTATGTAGCAATAGATTCAGTAGATTTTGAACAAGACAAAAACGGCTATTGATGTTTCAAATTAACCTAGGCTAAAAATATCCATGACCTTTTTCCTTGAGGATTTGCTCTCACACATCACTCTCTCACACACCTACAGATATAGATATAAACTTAAGCTGTCCTTATCACTCTCTTGATTTATCAAGATCTTTGTTACAACAAACATGTAATGATGTACCCGAAAGGCAGCCTTGGGCGTTTCTGGCCAATCTGGCACCCTAGGTGAGATCTCAAAATGGCCCCCACCCACCCGCCCCAATAAAAAGAAATTGCCAGGGCCAGGGAAAATAACACTCTTTATTTTTACTATTAATAACACAAAATGAACACTAAGAATGTAAACAATGAAGGAGACTCAACACATTGAGTGTAGGTATGAAATGAATAAATAAATACATACAAGTTATAAACACAATATGTACTAAATTGCAATTAAATATTAATTCATCTATTCTAGACATTCAGTCATTCTATTCATCTAAGGCCTCAGATCAATGATTTGCAACAAGACTAAATGCACATTGCAAAATAATTCCTGATGTTCTAAAATTGCAATAGTGCTTGTAGTTAGGTGATTAGGTACTGTAGGTCTCCAGGGCCCAGCCAACGGATACAGATGCTTTCCAAAATGGCACATTCCTGTGATATACATACAGAAAATGTATATGTATGATATACATACAGAGACCACAGCAAAAAAAAAAATATTAACTCCTGTGAATACCCCTGGAATGTATTCAAGAGGAAGATGGATGGTCACAAGCCATCAAATAAAGCACAGTTTTACATCAGGAGTGGCATAAAGTCACCCAACATCAATGTAAACAACTGTTGGAGAGCATGACGATGTACAATTATTATTCCACCAAATATTGATTTCTGTACTCTTCCTAAATTTAGTAACATTAGTATTGTGTTGTTTATTTTCTTTGCATTATTCAAGTTTTGATAAAACTGCATCTTTATTGTTATTTTGACCGTGTCTGCAAATAAATGCTTTTTCTGTCAGTAGTTTATGGAATAATACAAATTATATTTTCATTTTACAAACACAAATGTATTAGTAGATACATAGCATCTACTAAGATAGATACTTTTGATTTTGTAGTGATCTTTTATTTATTTCCAGAGGTGTATATTAGTAAAATAAGGCAAATATATATTCAAATATGTAATATGTATCATGGATTTCATGTAGCTTACATTATATTAATTTAGCAACCAAAATAATCCTCTGGCTGGCTAAGGACACTATTAAATCAAAACACAATAACAGAACCACAGTATCAGCATTTGAAGCAGTTTTACAAGTATAGGCAATTAGGCATTAAAAAGCATCATGCAGAACTTGAAAAATATCAAGATGTTTGTTTCCTGTGTGAAATACTAAAATACCAGCCTGCACAGTGGTAACAAGGCATGATGGATCCATGTTCTCATTCTGTTTACACCAAATTCTGACTCTACCATCTGAATGTCTCAACAGAAATCGAGACTCATCAGACCAGGCAAAATTTTTCCAGTCTTCAACCGTCCAATTTTGGTGTGCTCTTGCAAACTGTAGCCTCTTTTTCCTATTTGTAGTGGAGATGAGTGGTACCTAAAAATTAGTATAAAGATAAATCCTATTTTATGCAAATTTGAAACGAATTTCCTTAGTCAGTGTTGGGCGACAGCCAATCAGAAACGTTGTGTCTGTTCCTCCTGTCTTCATCATCCATTAGAAAAGTTACCATACAATCGTTATCTACGACCAACACTGGCGGAAAATTTATAAATAATTAAGGTGTCTGGATTTCCAAATGTACAATGTGTTTAATACCTGTTAAAATGCAGTGACACACATGTAAAGAAAGTGTAATGTGTAAAATTTTCTGAGGCTGTTGGTAACTCAGTGGGTTAGACATCAAACGTAGCTTTGTAATTACGTTGCTAGCTTGTGAACTTGGCTGTAGCCCTCATCTGCCGTGAAGCAGCAATGTCAACACAACAAGAATCTTCCTGTCATTATTCATGTTTGCAATGGAAAATCATTGTGTAAATCGTTTTATATGCAATAATTCCCTTCCCTATATCGGGAAGTCATTTTATTTTAGGACAGTATTACTGCTCAGTAGGACGACAGTTCATTTTGTGTAACATTGTCTTCTAAACACTACAGCAGCTACTACTGAAACAACTTTTTCCACCTAGATATAATGTGAATTTTGATACATTTGTTTGTTTTTTCATTCATATAATTATCAAAAAACTGGATTGACATCATACTATATTGCTAGATATGAGAGCTAGTCAGCTCCCTACATTTTACACAGTTTTTGGAACAGTTTAAACATACACGCCCACAAGCAGGCAGTGAAGAGCGATCCAGGCGTTTGCGCGCAAATATCAAAATGGCAACTGGACAGGGCCCGAAAGCTGTTGACTAGTTTTGTTTGTCTCGCGCCAATGTAACATTGTCCCCATGGTGAGGATTAGTTATTACAACTCGTTTTACACATGCTGTTCGGGACATCTTTTTTACTTGTCAGACCACCATTATAACCTTGGCTTAATTAAAACATAACCCATATTCTTGAAGTTTAAGCATGCCTGTCAGATCAAAATGTTAAATATACTTTCTCAATACAAAAATGTGTTATGGCTGGCAGGGAAGAAATATGAGACATGGGGCCCGCGTGGGAACTCCCTCTTAAACTTGCCTGTCAGGTTAATATTAAACTTAAATCATATTTTGAAATAATACATGCCTTAAAGATGAACTGAACTGAAAGAATCAATGTTGATAATGTGTTATTTATGACAATTAAAAATAATTAAACAAAAAAATAATAAAAAATAAAAAATCAATACATAGCTTTTTTAAGCAACACCCAAAACTGCGTATGTTGGTATAGAACGCTGCCAATTGCTATGACGTCACTGGTAGGGTAGGACCTGAGAAAGTCTACAGTACAGGCAACAGCTACAGGACTTTACACACGGAAATGAGTCAGTTCAACGGCATATAATACAAAGTTGTGTCTAAAATATACATTAGATTGTATTTGCTTGATGTGCATTGTAATGTACACAGTAAATTATTTATGTAGTAAATAACTACGTATCCAAGCACATTGTGCATTTTAGGAAATAGAGACTGCTTATCGTGTGCATTTAGAGAAAATAGAAAAACATGGTTGATGTCCTGTGACTTTTAGAAATCGAGGCAGATAAATGGAAAATGTGATTGGACGAATTCATCCAATGGGGTCGCTTGTTAAGTTACCTGCACCAAGGATTTGTGAGTTTTGCTGTTTACTTTCGGCTAGTTCAGAGGTGGCAGACTTTTTCTTCGTGGGTGTTGATGGATATTGCAAGGATGGATATTGCACAGATACCTTTTACTATGGAACTAGCAGCTATTTCTGCGAGTTGAACTCCCTCTACATTACCGCTTACTATGGAACTAGCAGCTATTTCTGCGAGTTGAACTCCCTCTACATTACCGCTTACTATGGAACTAGCAGCTATTTCTGCGAGTTGAACTCCCTCTGCATCACCTCTTACTATGGAACTAGCAGCTATTTCTGCAAGTTGAACTCTGTCTGCATCGACAACAATCTGCCCTGGGATGGTGAACAGCTAGCTTCAGGGTGAGTAGAAAGGGACATTGGATTCTGTTTACAGACCCGCGGTGGTTTAGATAGCAGCTAGCAAACGCATTATTATCGATCTGTGTTATTGTCAGTCATGCTTAATTTATACAGTCTAAGTCGGAGTGCTAGATTGTATAGTTTGAAATAAGTGCTTCTAACTTGTTTAGCTGATAGCCCTTTCCCCTAGGTTGGATCGTTTAGTACTGTATCTAGCTTGGTTTCATGACTCAATTTCAATTAATGTCCAGTGTCAGTCTCAAGTTTTGTTAAACGCTATAAAACCTACACGTTAGGCATTATTTGTGGGTGTATGTGAATATGTACGTGTTCTGTGTATGTGACAACAACGTTACATCCAACCATTTGCTTAATGGACTTGCTAGCATTGCTGGATAACAGCTAAACTGTCCTCTGCCTGACTTGAGCGTTTCAGCGCCCTTTCCCTGCGGCAGATAGTGACGGCAGTGTTACTTTCCATTGGTCTATCTGTCTGCCCTGTACTGTAGCCTGAAAAGTCAAACAATTTGAAAATGTCCTCAGGCTTCATTCTGTTGGACTTAACCCTCACCAGTGACACTGTTGTGTTGAAAGTACAGTTCTCTAAATTGTCTGTCGTTAAAAGATGCTCGCTACAGACACAAAATTCAGGGGCTGTTGGAGGGCTAGGCAGTTTTAAGGCAGCTAGCCATGAATTGAGGGGCTGGTTTCCTTGTCAAAGGTAGCCTGTGGACATTTATTTTAACCCAAGCAGCCTTAGCCCTATACCATTCATTACTGCAGCCAGGGGCAATACAGTATAAACCCGCCATAGGCCTGTTTCCTCAGTCATGTCAGTTAGCCTCAGACTCATTACCTGCAATGGCTGAGTAGCTTACCATACCAGTGACGTAGCCGATTGTTGAAATCCAAAATGGTGGCACCCATGTAACAACCCATGTAGGTTCTCCCAGACATTTGTAGAACAGTGAGTTTCACCCATGCCTGACTAGTGTACGAGCAAGATTTGAAATTTTGCGGGGAATTTTCACATGCTGACGTCACCGTGTGTTTCGAATGGACTTTGGAGATAGGAAAAATGAATATAGGCATGTATTCTGTCGCGAAAATAAGCATCCCTGTTATACTGATCTGGCTTTCAAACCTACTACTTAAAGCCTCGGTTGTCCTTGATTTTTCAAGGTATAGCTTGTCTTTCTGTGACGTTTCTATCAGCCATATTAATGCTAAACAGATGAGGTGGTATGTTTTTTTCAGTATGTATAGAACTACAACGCTGGTTTCCAAGCCCCGCCCACCCAGAACGTTCTCTGGATTCTGTGAAACAGTTCGTAACCAAAGTCGCTGGTAACACAATTGCTACCAACCTAGGATGTGCAGATAAGGGATTTTACAACTTGCTTTTACATTCTGAGTGACATCCAACCATACATGATGGCGCCCGAGTACACCGAAGAACATTTACAACAAATGGAGTTTGATATTCAGCTTCAACAAGGCAGCATGTTCTACAGATAATCCAGTTGAAATGCGGTTAAATTCTAATTGCCTAAATGCTTCTGTGGGAATATGTCCATCCATGACTACTGAAGAAAAAAGTATTTGCTACAATGAATGGGATCGTGGACAAGCTTTACTTGTAAAGATTGAACCAAAAATGACTGACGACTGCATATGCATCACTGAATCACTGATGTTTTCCAGCACACATGGAAAGAGACGTAGCAAGAGGTCAATTAACAGATGAGTAAGTTTATTAAACCTGTTTTCTGTACCTTGATAATGGAGCACACATCGTGTCTGTGGTAATGTTATTGTACTGTATGTGTAGTGTGCCAGCTGTATTTAGTAGCTAGCTGAGTGGGTAAATTACTATACCTTACTATAGGCTACTCTTTTTAGCTAAAGAAAAATGGATGGGATCGCATTGCTTTTCAGCCACTTTCGGGCTGTAGTGCCGGTTATTTTAGCACATAAATCCCTTTCATAATCTTCTGACCTGAAATGCCGACTGCAGACCCTAACTTTTTATGGCCTATTGTAAAGTGTGAAAGATTACTCCTTCTTTTTGGGCTTGCTTGTAATTTCTGCAAGCAAGTACAGAACACCAAATGGGCATGATGAATAGACATTAGACTAAAATTTCAAAAACAAATATGTATAACTTTCTAGCTACAAGCTCTACATAGGTGTGCTGTTGAATTGCCCATGTTCTGTGTCGGTGCGTTCAAATGGGGACGGACACTAAATTTGCTTGGAATTCTGGGAGTTGTGGTAGCTCAAGTTTAGACGGATACAGAAGCACCCCAGTGGATGCAAAAGGAACTGAAATATATCATCGGCTATTCTCTGATATATAGAAAAAGAACAAATGTGTATATGACATAAATCATCTATGGTAATGTTTGTATATGCTATACTATGAATCTGATTTACTGTGGAACACTCCTTTAATGTACAGAAGGGCAGGGCAGAGTAGTCAGACAGACAGGAGGGTTCGTTATACGGGAGGTCAAAAAATTGGGCAAATATAAGGTACAGAGAAGTCAAGCAGACAAACGGGCAGAATCCAAAAGGCAGAAACAGGGCAGGCAGGTGTCAGTATCAACAGCAGAAGAACAGGCAGGCAGAACCCAGAAATCTTAGTCAAGCAGTCCAAATATCAGATACACAATTCTAGTCCAGAGATAATACAAAAATACTTAGTAGATCAAAAATGAACAATAACTCGCAAGAAGGCTTCTTCTTCTTCTTTGGGTTAATGGCGGATCGCGACCAACTTAAAGTGCATCTACCGCTACCAACTGTACCGGAGTGTGAGGCCGGTCACGGCTTACCCAATTCAACACCACCCACCCCCCCCCCCC
>JACXGM010005920.1:0-17954 GCA_016801145.1 Umbra pygmaea
CACACACACACACACACACACACACACACACACACACACACACACACACACACACACACACACATATATACATACAAATATATATGTATAATATGTATATATATAAACATAATGTCAGGTATGCCCTCTGATTTGAATCAACCAATCAAATAATTTCTCTCAGATCTGCCTGGGGAACACTTTTCATAACTAAAACTCCCATGTGCACTCTGCTCACTCAAGGAGAGAATGGCAAAATAAATATAGTTTATTTTTAATTGTTCCCCTTTACGTTGATTTCTGTGGGAATGTTACTTTTTCTCTACTTGCTAGACTTTTCTGTTATGCCGTAAGCAGTCAGTTTCTTTCCGTTACGGACTCTCTCAGAGGACTTGAAATTATTTTGTTTCTCCCCTGTTTTTTATTTTGATTTCTCCTTGTGTGCATTGTTGTTAGTTTATTTTCCCACTTTTCTGATTGGCTGATCATCTTTGATCAAATAGATTACCTTAAATCATTTCCCAGCTGTATCCAATGGTTAATCGTTCGATATTTAAGTTCTGTCGTTATTGCATGTAGCTGTGGTTCATTGTTACCCGTCATATATTTGATGTCAGTCCATGTGTTAGTGTTGAAAGAGGACTATGTATTAGTTCTGTTTTGCTCTTTGTGGCAGTTTTCTTTTTCAACAGTGTTAAAAAACACTGTTGTTATTAAACACAGTTTAATTTTTGAAATGTCCTTCACATTTGTCTCATTCCTTCAACAACACCATAGAGAGATACAGTTTGACATTTGCCTAATTGTATTTTTATAATGCAAATATTTACTTGACAAATTCCTATGCACATTTCTTAAAACAGCAATTTGTTTGAGTGTCGGGAATAAATTTGATAATATGGAAAGTCAAATATAGCCTATGGGGAAATGCAGGTGCAAACTGTATATGAAAATATTATTAAAGTATTATTTTCTATATTACATTTTTCAGCAAAAAACTTCTGCCTGGTTATTGTTTCCCTTTCATTAGTACTAGGACCCCTGGTGGAACAGTAACTAAAAAAGCTTGAGAAGCTGGCCCTGAAAATGTCTGAAATGTGGCCGTCAGATGGCTCTAAAAGTTTGGAAATTAATTAAACAGAATTGGCCAAAAAATTAAACTGATTTCATAGGGCCCTGCTATCAGTTTAAACTTAAACACATGTTTTGGGTAATTAAATATAATTAAAAATGAATCATTTAGTTATTGTGCATCAGTAGGCTAGAGCACACATTCTGTTTTTGCCAATGTACCATTGTGTGTGTTTTGTAGCTATTATGTATGTGTTTCTAGGTTTTGAACTCTTTCTTCAAAGAGTACAGACCCAAAACTTGATTAACGTCAGCTAAGCTATAGGTACATAATATACATAATATAGCCCGACCGATAAAGGATTTTTAAGGCCGATACCCAATAAAAATATTTGGTTATTTAGAAATCCGATATTCCGATATATTGGCAGATATATATAAAAGAAAATCCAGAAACGAGTAACAAAACATCAACAGATTTCCCTAAAATTAGTTCTGTGTAGTTGTTTATAAGTCCTCACTAAAATAATATGATAATGCAGTTTAAAAATAAACTTGTTTGTTTTATTGTCACAACAGAACAGAGCAACATCAAAATATATTAAAGTTCTCATAGATAAAATGTATAGAAATACAAACTTATGATATGAAACAAAAACACAACAACAATAAATATCTAAGTTACCAGTATTAATAGACATAATAGTGTCATAAATATACTTTAAACAAGACTGGAAAAAATATTCTGTTAAGTTCTGATAAATAACAACAGCAGCAAAATATAAAGTATATACAGTATATGAGGGTATATGAGGTGGTGTACTGAATCAGTCAGTCCACAATAGTCGCAGTTCAGTATAGGCAGTTTTATAAAATCTTTTTTTTCATATTCATTTATCAGCCATTATAATTGCTGATAGTTTGGAAAATGCCTAATATCGGCCCGCCAATATATCGGTTGGGCTCTAGTACATAAAATTTGCTGCACAAAGCTCAGGTCACAATAAATTCTTTACTCTCACAGTGTAAATTGCTGTATGAAACACTTCCACACAGGTACGTAAAAATGTACACTCCAGACCCATTTATTCCACACACTTCACCCAGTTCTTTACCCACATCACCCCCCCCCCCATCATCTCCACCAATCATCCCTACCATCATCCCTACACATCATCCCAAACTATCATCCGTACCTACCATCCGTACCCATCATCCCTTCCATCATACCTACATCATCCCCACCCATCATCCCTACACATCATCCCAACCTATCATCCCAACCTATCATCCCAACCTATCATCCCAACCTATCATCCCAACCTATCATCCGTATCTATCATCCGTATCTATCATCCGTACCTATCATCCGTACCTATCATCCGTACCTATCATCCGTACCTATCATCCGTACCCATCATCCCTTCCATCATACCTACATCATCCCTACCCATCATCCCAACACATCATCCCTACCTATCATCTCTATCTAGTTACTCCACCCAGTTCTTCCACACACTCCACCCATTACTTCACATACTTCACCCAGATACTCCAAACACTCAACCCACTTCTTTGAGTTTGAGATGTTATAATGTACTGTATACCAGTATTGTATGGTTTCCTGTTTCCTATTTTATTGGTGATAATGTCTGGTTTGCATACAAGTACACATTTTATTATGAAGTACATCTGCTTTTAACGTATGATATTAAAGTCCTTTGTCTACGCTAACATAGAGCATTCAAAGCACTGAAACCAACATTCCTTCATATCCAACCTCTGTGAATATCATCTCCATTAAAACAATGTTTAAGGGCAACATTGAAAAGAGAATGGAAGTTCATGATCAAAACATATCATTATTTCCCATGAATCCTTTGCTGTTGAAGAGATTATTATGTTGCTTGGCAACAGAAAGGTCAAAAGTTCAATCCATAGCCCACATTTTTTCTGCTAATCTGAGAACAGCTGTCAAAAGTCCTAGGTCACATCCCCATGGAAACACAGAGAACCTAAGGGAAAGGTTCACGAGGAGGGGTGTTGCCTCAGCATTAGTCTAGGAACAAATAGCATGCAACTACTTTCATCCTGAAATAAGGCAGTAAGGATGATTGCAAAGGAATTGCAGTACAATTTACTTTTTCTATAGAGGTTTACAGTTTTCAACTTAAGTTTCTAATTATTCACATCGCAGAAAGTTAACCTAACCAAATTAAAACAAAAAGGTCTGCTCAAGGAAAATGAACCAGCTTGACTACGGCTAGGGTCATACACATCGTTGTGAATACAACAATAATATCCCAATGTCATCTGCTGGGGTGTACTCAAGCTGAGGAGTCAGTAAAAGTACAAACTGTAAGGCTGATGTGTAAACAGGGGCAAGGTGACAGATGGAAAGTAGGTTAGCAGCAGCTCTATAGAGTAGACAGACATAAGGAGACACTTTCCCTGAACAGTTTCGTACACACACAGTCATGTATCACAGGCCTCTGTCAGGTTGGATTCATAGGAATTCAGGGGAGGTGTCTGCTGACCAGGTACCAGGTGAGGAATTAGCCATTTACTCACCTCATGTTTACAACTCAAAGATAAAAGAACAATGAGGATCATGCTTGATACCACCTCACCTGGGGGTTGTAGGAAACTGCTAATCTTACTGTCAGATTTTCTTGGAAAATAACTTTACTTTGGGCCATAGGCTGGCCTCAAATCTGTTGTTCTAACCTGACAACTGTCCATTGGAGTTGGCAATAACACATCATCAGACCAGGGACCAGAACATACTTTGGACGCTCTGTTGATGACAGATCTGTATCCACGTCATTTTGGGCCACAGCTGTAGGACCTGAAATTTACGTAATCCTGTTAGCATTCTGCAAAACCCTCTACAAAACAGGATCTTTACACACAACAAATTCATCTTACAAATTAAAGGGCTGCATCGTAGCACTCTCTGACTGAGGGGTGCATCATTGAGGGGTACATTGTAGCAACTTTCTGGCCGCCTTTCAGGCTTAAGACGGCACATCCGTTTTTGTCCAAGGCACACCAGGGGGGAGGACTGTGAAGAGGGGCTGTGTGGTGGATGAGGGTCTGGGGCAGGAAGGGCCAGAGGCTCCCACCAAGCACCACTTAACCAACGCTACGCCACCCCAGCCACATCTAGAGGGCTGAGATTGCCGAACGAAATCACGTACTGAATGCCACGCCCCCACCCCAATGGTCATGGCTGAGATCACGTACCGAAATCACCTAACGAATGCCACGCCGGAAATGTATTTTTAGGGTTGACATGCAGGTGGTGGATAACTGGTGGCCATCTTTATGACATAATGACTGAACAAACAGGCACATCTCCCTGATGTGCCTCCAGATAAATTGTTAGCCTTTCCAAAAGCAAAAGCGTTGGGACTAGTATGGGGTCCCCAAGAACAACAACTGCATCATGCTGCATACCAAGGAGAGCCTGTTTATCTCTTTTGTATATAATCTAATATAGCTTGAAATAAGTGGTTCATCTCAACACTGTAGGAGGCATAGGGAATATTTTTCACCCCCATTTTTTATTTCAGGCTCAATTAAATCAGAACTAAAACATTTGTAACTTTAACTGGCAGGCATTGAAAGATAAATACCCTTGGTGATGAAGTGCAAAATTGACCAATTACAGAAAGTATTTTTGGTGGTTTAAATGCTTTTTTTCTCAAAGGAACAACATTCGGTTCTCGAGAGCCTACACTGAAATGCAGGGAAGTGCTGTGTTGAGATTACATAGACTTACAGTAGGGACTGCATGGGAACAATGCATTTGGAAAATAGTTTCAATTTTAAATTTGACTATGAAATGTATAACTTTCCATCTACGTCATTACACCTAATGAAGTAATCTGAAAACAAATATCCTAACTAGATTGTAGATGGAAGCTCTGCCAGATCAAATGAAATCCAGTTTGCTACTCGGACCAACCACTTAATTCAAACAATCCTTAGAATTGAGACAACATTCCTTAACTACAGTGCCCTCCTCTTCATCATCGCCCCAAAGGATCGTATAATAGGTGACTTTCATAATGCATCTTGCCCATCACTTAGACCCCAGAATGACCTACAGAAACATTAGCATGCATGTAGAACACGCTGGGTTATATCAGTAATTTTAATGCTATTACCAACATGTAAACAACATAAGAACAGTAAAAAGCCATTCATTGTTGTACACATGGTACTGTATAAGGTCAGTACACTATGGCAGTAGTGTGGCAGTAGTAAAAAAGCTGACCAAGGTTATAATTTGGTTTAGAACATTCACCAGGGATTAAACTAACACACTCTTTTCTCTGGAAGACTGCATACAGGATTAAATAAGCTTAAAGACATTACTGTAATTCTGCCTATTAGGTTTTGGAAGACTCTGGGGAAACTGGGAATGAATGAGAGTGTACCATTTACAACAGGTGTTTTCCTGAGTCTTAATCTAATTGTCTTGTTCTCTTTATTACAGAGCAAGAGCGATCAAGGTAGAAAACGACTATTCAATTATCTATATATCGTCATACGAACACCCACAAAACCCAATTTATTTATTTTTTACTTTCCCCTAAACCTAGCTATAACCCTAAAAACACACTGTAACTGTTCTCGAAATCCTACTGTTGGTTTGGAAAGTCAGTCTAGTGGTTGGGTCATCTGACACGTCCCTGGTTCTACTCCCGGCATGGTAAAAGCTCTGTTGCTAAGTACCTGGTTAAAAAAAATTGGTCAAATAAAAAAAATCTATCCTAAACGCTATTGCTACCCTTAGCCTGTGAGAAAAATGTGCTGAGATCACCTAAACAAAAACAGTCCATAGGGAGTGCTAAGCCAAAAAAATATAATTGTAAAATAGTTACTCAAATTGAAGGAGCAGGTAGCACATCCCATAAATATGTAAATATCAACATATCACTGCTATTGCACTTTGTTTATTTCTGGCACACCCATCAGACACTGACATCTTTTTGCTAGCATAATGGCTACAAAACCTTCAATAAATTCAAGCGCAACTATTCTTCTCTAATGACCACAGAGCGTGACCAGGGATCCTTTAACTACATGTTTTGACTTGTGACCACAGGCCATATGGTTTGATGGGTCACAAGGACAAATCCTCACTGGGTCAGTCCAAGCAGTGGTCTGGATCAAAGCATTTAACCTGATGAACCTCCTCACAGCCCAAACAAAACCTGTACAGTCAGCTGCTCCTGCTCGCAAAGTTATGGATCTCCCCGTCGCCATTACAAAAGCCAGATTTTACTGAATGTGAAATCTTACAGAGAAGGGATATGAAAAGTTAGGGGCATCCAGCGGTAGGGGCAAGGAAGAAGGAAAGATGACGTAGGATGCCATGCGTTTTTTTCATATGGGAGGATATTGAACTGGTTATCTGAATCTGGGCATCCTGTGACAGCATGTAAGAAAGAAACAAGTTGGAATTGTTATCTTTGGTAAAAAAACAACAAAGCATATGGAAATTGTTCAAACTTAAATGTCTTGACTTATACCCATCTTCTGTCGGTCAGCCTTTATTAACCATAATCACAAAATCAACAGACAACAGCTAACAGAACAGGGTATTTCAACACTGCTGTACCTTCCTCCAACTCATGCCTTCTGAAAATCAACTACTTTAGCACTCTCTCGTTGGATTTTCCAATCATCCCCTTTGCTAATTTTGAGGAAACTACAATCACACACGGTCTTTGGGCAAATGGTTCCTTTTCCATTCTCAGACGGGCGACCCTGGTTTGAGAGGCCATTTGGCTCTTTCATCAGAGCACATTAATGGCGTTCATCAGTAGCAATCAGCCGTAGAAACTCGAAGAGCTTCATTTAAACTGTAAAAACGACACGTTTTCCTCTCCTCGACCTATGAAAGCCACTTGAGTAGATGAAATGTGAAATGGTTCAGTTACCTGTGTAAAGGGATGTAGGAAGGGGAATGTGCTGTGTTAGCTGGGCTACCACAGTCTGCATCTCTCTGAAGTATGACCAGGTTTGACTAAAACCAAGTGAAAGCCTTAACTCAAATATTAATATTGTAACTCGAGATGATAGGGTGTTTTTTTACGAAGACTTTTTGTGTGGTATTTTTTTTTAATTTACTCACAGAACAGAAGAAAGCATAGCCAAGAGAGACTCATATGTAGGGAGAAAGAAAGTGCACAGACAACGGATGAGCCGGGATGTGATCTCCGTCGCCAAGGGGCCGTGTGGTCTGGAGTTGTGAGTTTAAACAGATATGGCAAATTCGGGTAGAATAGGGTATTTGAACACCAAAATGAACATACTTACATTTTATAAAGTAATCCAAAGGGTTGCTATGAAGATGCCCATCATACAACTGCACAACACTTAGTGGGTGCCACATCTCAAAGAAAGTGCCATGCTGTCTTGAACATTTGCTGGCTTTCTAGAGTTGTTGCCTTTTGTACCAGTAAGTCAGTGGATTAGGATGACAAAAAAAACATGAATTCCTTGATGTCCATCACAACAAATATCAGTAATTTGGCAGATCAGTGCAACACACAGCCCAAGAACAAAACATCTTTGTAACAATGTGTAATCCTAAATAGACTAAATTAGTAGCTACAGTATTCTCAGAACAGGAGAAAGGTTCATGGAGAAATAACGAAAACAATGTAATCACGACAGCAAAAAAAATCAAGTCTATGCATACTCCAAACATTTCAATGGAAATATTTATTGTGTGAAACCACAGTAAAGGCTCGAAAATGAACCTGTGACTGTCTGCTTTGATATTCTAGTCCTTAATTTTTCATGTTTATTTACTCTAGGCTGGTCCCACTTGTCTGTGTGAGATCTAAATGGCAGATTTGCTGAGACAAGATGCAGATTCATATTTGTTTGCGGGACGGAAAAAATACATAGGAAAGGGGTCCCGGACTTTGATGATAATTTAGCTTGATCATCTGAAACTGCATGAATTTCAGATATTTATAAAGATTCATTCAGTGTTTTCCAAGTTGTCAGTTGGTTGGCAACACTGGTTGAACATTTGAAAGAACTTTGCGCTCTACCTGGGATTCAGAGGCATTACCATGCCATAGACCTCCCGTTTGCAGAATGCAGACTGCGTTTAGCAACACTGGAAACCTGTTCACAAAATTTGCACACAGGAGGTCTCTGACGATCCAAGCTAGGAACCTCCTGTCAGGGTGCTGTCAGAAACAAATCGCCTTCACTTCTCTCAGAGAAGGGAAATTTGGTTTTCGCTGGATGCTATTACGATGTTTATTCTCGTTAAGGTCCACCACATCTCCGCAATGAGGTAATATTAGCACTGTTTGTGTTGGCTTCACTTGACCGGGGAACATTTCATTAAAGACAAAGTGATGACTTGTGATATTACAATAGATTACTGGCACAGGTTCATAAAGAACACTTACAGTATGGAGTTATATTGGTTCTCAGGTAAAATGTACCCAATAATAAGTTATTTCATACACACAGTATATAAAAGTAAAATAGTATAAGATAAATATTAAATTATGACAACCCCTCCCACAGCACACAGCATAGTAATGTGAAGAATAACACAACATAATTTCACAGATGAATGGCTAAACACAGAGTAATTTCAGGACCTCTACACAGACTCATTGAGAGCACAAAATGAGGATTCTCAATGTACATCACTTGCTGGAAACCCTAAAAACAATATTATATTATTTGCTAGAAGGTCACAGTAGAGATATTGACATCTTGAAACAAGTCAACAGAGAGCATCCAGTCGCACACGAATAACACACCAACCCCACAGTGCTAAACATTGTCATTCTACAAATGTTTTGTTGAAATTGTCCCAGTGAAGATGGAAAGTGGGAGGTAGCGAGATAAAACCCTGAGCATTTATGAATTTCAGTTAAACATAATACATCTTATAACCGTAACATCACTCCAATCAATTGTTACGCAGAGGTCTAGAGTTGTTTAGCGGCATTACCTTGATGCACAGAGGCTCAGCATGGGCTGGCACAAAGTGGTATAGCTATGTCCAGGATGGACTGGTGGGTAGTTATTAGTTAGACATGAGAACCTAGTCAAGTTGGTTTCGAGCAACACCTTGTGTAATGTCCAGGCACAGGCGCCTCTGAAAATAATCATGATTGTATACTTCACGAATGTGTAGCCTCCCATGCATGTATCAACTTAAGGATTCTGTGTTAAACCAGCATTGTAATAAGAACGGATGGATGGATTGGCGACACATGCTTGGAGGAAGCATGTGATCGATTTGGTAAGGGGTTGAGATGGAAGAGAGAACTAGCCTCATTGACAGCTGGCTTGGCTTTGCAGAGGGTGGTGAGGTCAGCCTAACACACTGGGGCACGTTGCATGACATCCGGCATTTCTTCTCCACAAAGACTTCCAGAAAGGTCACAATGATCGTTCCGGACCTCCTGAGCCACGGGCTGATTGTGCTGCTACCATCTGGCAGACAGAGGCATTTCTGAAGCGTCAGAAACAGGACAGAGGGACTGAAAGTCTCTGCCACAGGCTGTCCCATTGGTAAAATCACCTCCATCTCTGCACCCTGATCTGTTGTGTTGAGACATTTTACTCACACACACATTTATACACTGGATGGACAAACACAATCTCTCTACCTCTCTCACATGCACACACAGACACACACGCATGTACACACATACACACACACACATTACATTTCACTCTTCTCTTACCTTGTCCCTAATTTTTATCCTAACTGTACATTTTAGCCTTACTTAAACTTTAAAACTTTTAATGATGTCAACACTGAAGGACATAGCAGGTTTCATAACCTTATGGAAAGCTACCCAGCTAAGTGACTGAGTGTTTTAAGAGGCATGACTGATTTCTTTCTTCTGGTCTTCTGACCTTTCCATGTCTCTCTGGGATTCCAGCTAAGGGCTGGAAGCTCAAATCAGGATAAACACAGCAGAATTTTGGAGATAACACATTTATTTCAAGGAGGATAGGAAAGACAATACCAGCTGTGTTGGCACAGGACATTGGCACCTGTGGTATGGGGTTTGTTTTGATATTTTGTCATCAGAGCATCAGTGTTTTGGAAAACACCGTTCCTGGTTTCACGATACACTAAAGTGGATGATGAATCTGGGAAAATGTAATTATCTCCAAATTCGTAAATAACCTATTCTCTGTGAATGATGAGCCTGAATGGTGATTGTTCACAAAATACAACAGATGACTCACTTGGCTTTTGCTGTGGTGTAAATGAGTGTAACAATTCATTATATGGTTGTCTGTGTTTTGTTCAGTTCTTTGTTGCGTGTGTAAACATTGTGCTGCTTACCAAATGAAGCTTTGATCACACTAAACCAGAACGGGTTTCATCTAAGTGTTTTTGCTGAGGTGGGGTGCATTGCTAACATTGTTACAAGTAGGATTTTCCACTATTTGTATTCGTGTTTACAGGCAGACTGTCCAACTGAGTATTGCTCCACCGCTGTGATAATCGTTACAGTGTGTCACACTGGATAATAAGTCCAAGCCAAAACAATTTATCCCAAATTACAAACTGAATGTTTCAGGACAAGAATTCTGCAACTCAGCAATAAAAACAAGAGCTGGAAGAAGAACAGCTGTAAAACATCATTCAATCACTCAATCGTTCATGTATACATTAGCAGATTCTGAACAACGTGTCCTAATCACAAAGAACCAAATGTAGGACTCATAGCCTTAGTGATTAATCACTGGTGCTACATGGTCTCTGTAACTAACTGAGGCAGTTATGAAATGGTATGTTTGCAGTCAAAGAGGTAAAGAGGACCGTGAGGCTGAGCACTGTGACAATGACAGATGGGAATGTTCTGGAACAATGGGCTGGAACCAGTGCCTACAGTACAAGGCATGCACCTGGATGGGAAATTAGCGTCGAATAACAACCTTTGAGTGAACTCGCTATAAAATATTCTTCCAGTTGTACCCGCTTTTTGGTCTCCCTTTCTCATTTCGCATGTTCATGAACGATGCAAATGACACATTTGACTGGTATTTCAGTGAGTGTAAGAGAAAAATATGTGTTTGAAGCCACGCTGAATTCTAAGAAGACGACCTAGTTGTTCTGCATGGAATCAACAGAGACGTTTTGTGAACACTTCAGTGCATCTGCAACTATGCATAAACTGAAATAGACCAGCCTCTTTCTGGTCCCCTGGCAAACAGGAGGTCTAAATGAGGAGGGCCAGAGAGAACACTGGCCTGTGAAAAGGTTCCCACCACAGCTTCTCCCCCCTCTCTCTCCATATATGTATATTTTAATCTATTTTTATTCCCCTTCATTCGCTCCATCGTTCCCTCCTTTCTCCTACTCTTCCTCCTCATTTTCTCGTCCCTTCTATATCCTCTGCCCTTCAGGGGGCAGCGGTAGATGGACATTGGCCTTCAGCTTTTAGCCCGACCGCTGCTCTATGAGGGGCATCCCGGCCCAGCCACGTAACCAGAGCAGACAGCAATCCAATCACTGCAGGTACAAAAGAGAGCAAAGCTCTGCGGCAGCTGAGCTCACGACAGACTACTGATGTCATGAGACAACGCGGTGCCGGCCTCACAAACACAGCTTCCTATTTTCTGTGGCTTTGTTGGTTTCCGATGTAAATGGTCAAGCGTAATGCAAACCACATGCCTCTATTCAAGCATGTAACAGCTCATCACACAACACAATGTCATGCATGGGTTTCAGAAGGTAGTGAGTGAATAGTTACAGGCTGAACTGCTCTGAGTTCCAAAAGAGGGGTTTGGGGGAAACAATTACAATTACTTTCAAATATAAATTAACCTTTGGGTGCTTTTTGCTTATCGACCTTTGTGTTGATAAACAATATGAATCATGTGTCAGTTCTCATCTTAAGTAAGGAAAAACAACATTTAAAAAAGCATTTGAATATTTTGCACATAGAACTAATGTAAATGAAAATCCGCCTTGTGAGACACTGCATAGATGAACATGTGCGTATATTATCCCTACAGCAACCCCACCAGGGTTATCACCACCCCAACGTATAAATCAAACATGCTCAGTGAGCGCCCTAATGATCATGTAAGAGACATACCCACCAACCACAGAATCTATATTTAACCTGCAGCATGACAGCTAACTGAACTGGGTTATTGATGACAACTCACACTCTTATTGTAGTGTGTAGCTCAGGGAGAACTCACACAGTGCTTGCCAGCATGGAGGAACAGACTGGTGGTAAATAACAAGAGAGAAAATGAGAGGCGGAGACAAAGAATGCGACAGGAAGGTATTTGTGGCAGCTAGCGAACGAGTTGTAATGTTTATTTTTGCTTCTTAGTGTGTCTGTTTCCCATCATACTGTAGGTCTCTGTTTCTTTTTCTCCCTCTCTTCTTTAATGTGTTTTTCTCTCCTGTTCCTGTCTTTTTCCAGGGTCAGATCTTTGGTTGTTTTTTAACACAAAACATATCAGCTCCTCTCTGTGACTTCCCTGATGATAGTAGGCCATTTTCTTTCAGCACAATCCACCTACTGTCGCTTCTAGAGCAGAGGAAGTCCTGGACGCTCTGAAATACCCGCTTCAAAGGGAAATTTCACTGCACATGTTACTTAATACTAGCATTTACAGAATGAGAAAATTTACCAGGATTGCTGATTTTTCTTAAGCACGCCCTATTAAAATAGAGAGTAGCAGGCATTGTGTTATGTAAAATTGCTTTGCTTACTTAATTTACATGCTAAGTTAAATACAGATAGCAGTATTTTACCTGAACTGTCTGCATACAGTGTGTGCCAGCGGGCCAGACGAGGCCCAGTGGAGTCCACATTTCCCCAGGTGGTGTGTAGGTGGGCCAGAGCAGCGGACACCGTCTAGCGCACCTCCACCATGCCTCCTCCATCATACAGTGACAGCAGCCATTAGAGCATGCATAAAGCATCTGTGGAGCCCGAGGTACTAGAGCAAGTAGAGCACGTAGAGTTTCACAAGGACACACAGGGATGCTGGAATGGCCTAAATATTGGAGCACACCCTATTTGTGTGGGCGAGTTGAACCAGTCATTGTGTCCAGTCACACAAGTGTGCTTTCTGTAAAAGACGTGGATGGCATTCTTACCTTCCTCAAAGACAAATAGCAGAGTGCAGCTTTTTGACCAATCACAGCACACTGTGTTCCAGGCGAAACTGAATGCAGCTAGAAAAAAAAACGCTTGACACGCTTCAAAACACACAAAAGCAATGTCGCCTAGCGTTCGCTTGGAGGTATGCAATGGCCAAAACACACACCTACCCCCACCGGTTCTCACCTCCCTGAGAGAGGCCTATAAACACCCAGAGGGTGACAGACCGAGCAAGCCCTGAGGTCTGACTCCCTCTTCCCAGAAAAAGTCCAAGGCTTGGTAACTTCCAGCACCAGACTTGTTTAACTGGGCATGCTCAGTTCATTGCCAGACACATTACTGAACAAAAAAACAATGTCCTTATAGCAGTAGTCTGAGAGGAGTACATCCATAGACTATGTATTGAGGTTCTACAAAATGTATACTGTGAGGTGGAAAGAATGTCAGCTTCTGTGACAATCTATTCTTGTCTATGGAAATATGTTTGAGATGAAGTAGGAATGTGAGTATTGAAAAGTTATGAATTATTGTCGCTCTAGCAGCTGGGGAATTTAGACAACAACCAAATGAAAGGTCGCTAGATCAAATCCCAGTCCCGACAAGGTAAAAAAATGATTGTTCCCAGTGTCAGTTAACCCTAATGGCTGGTCATCATTACAGCCTCTTTAATTTAGTGAGGATGAATTGAATGTGGGAGTTAAATCTCAGGAGTCAAATCTCAAACTTAATTAATTTCCTTTAAGGGATGCAATCATTTTTGGAGTAACAACCCAATCATACAAAAGCAAAGTTCCAAAATCAACAAAATGAACAACTGTCCACAGAACTGTCGACATTCACAAACACAACGAACAATGTGCCTTCACTGACTTCAAACTAAATCTGAACCGCTCATCAATAACTATTTTAATTCCATAACATGTTTACGCCAGAATCATGGGGTAAACATTGCCTCAAAAAACTGTCACACACTTTTCCAAACATTTACTTTAATAGCGTATCAACAAAGCAATTTGAGTGGTGGAAAAACTTCGCGAACGCCAAGTCCTTAGGAAAGACATTTTACTACATACTGTTAATGAAGAAACATTATGAGCTCATACTGAAAAGGAACTTGTTGGCCAATCTAGGTGTTTAAATTGTTAGTTCAGTATCTGTTATTAACAATTAGCCTAATAACTAGTTCCAGACAGAATATTCACTCCCTTACTCTTTTTTTCTTCATCACATAAAGATAAATGGGTTGTGAAAATGTCTTTGGGTGCTGAAATTCATCTACATGTAGATTATAATAAAACTTAATTTAATGTGACATCAGTGCTCCACTCCGACCACAGTTCAAGTCCAGCACTCTATTTTCCTAGAAATATAATTGCTGAAAACATGCTAGCTGCCATAACAAAATAGATCATGAACAAACTGGAAAATTAAAAATACAGGATACTTAGCACAGATACATGTGCCAATCAAGTTACCAATTACTTTAACCCATTCATAATTCCCATTCCTATTCATACGTTATTACATTTTATTTAAACAGGGAAAACAAGCTGAGACAAGAGTCTTTATTACAGTTGTGCCCTCTGACAACAATAAAAAAATGCAGCCAATGAACTAAAACAGAAAAATTAAAATAATAATGAAAACGAAACATTCACAGTTAAAGCTGCACTATGTAATTTCCATAAATTGTTCCTGTCAACCCGAATATTATGTATATATATTAGTTTTACCTGAACAATAGGGACAATAATAAAAATTTCAGAAAATACTCATTATTATTTTGTCCATAATATGCATTTATTTTAAATGTCGATTTTGCTTTTCTACTATTGTCCGTATTTTGTATTTTTTAAGTTTGTTTTCAACCCCTAGATCCAATATGCTAGTTCCTAACGTTTACTCATCCTAAAACATAGTTATTGTATTTTTTATAGTTTTGGAAAAAGTTACATAGTGCAGGTTTAACAAGAAAAAAAGGTAATGTAAGTGTAACAGTTTAAAAAAGGTAATGGTTATATATTCTTGGCATTTGTCTTCAGTTATTCGCCACTACACCAGAAGTAATGACAGAATGAGTCGTGACTTACTACTACCAGGGTCTCCGTCCCCTGCACCCGAAACCTAAAAGTCAAGGAGTCCTAACCAACTCTCCAAAACAATATTGCACTACTGTATTGTACAGATTATTTCCCCCATCCCCAGTATGTAGCTAGCTGGAGAAAGCGGACAGTAGTATTTTACAGTAAATGAATGGATGTGTAATATTTTGTTGTTAAGTTAAAATCACAGCATTAGCTGAGGAAAGATGTACTATATATCTGCATGTAATAAAAAATAGGTGTTACGCTCGACAATTGTGGAAAAAATATGTTTTGGATTATTGCATTGTATGACTTCGACAATCGACTAGTGTGGACTTCATTGGAAAATGGCAAATAAACAGAGGTATGTACACGGACTGATTTGTTCAAATTCGCTGTATTCACTATAAGGAATCACTGCAAATGAATACGGACTAGTAATGACATTTCCAACATGTTTATAGGCTCAAAGCATGTTTTTTAACTTGCCCTGTAAATGCGTAATGGTTGTATACTGGCAGCAAAAGGTAAACACGGTTTTGGCAATACAGATTGTTTGAGTTATTAACGCTACTGACAGCACTTCAGATATGCAAACAAAATAGCTACATCCTGAAATCACCCAGAATTCTCCTTTAAGGGGGAGAGCAAACAACAGCATCCAGGACTTGACCTCAACTCCCTTCAGAGCGAAAGGTAACAGGGACCGCCATGAACTGAGCGAGCCAGCCTGCAGCATCTCTCCATCTGTTGTAACCCAACATGAGCCCATTCACTTCCTCTCATTCGCTTTGGATGAGCACGCACGTGCACACGCACACTCTTCTCTCGCATGCACAGGCTGTAAAACTTTTCTTTCCTGACAATGTCAGAAAAAATAAATAAATATGGAAACACCAGCAAATGTGACGGCGATGGTGGTTAATGCTGATGAGAGAAGCGCTATCATTCCAGCGAGCACATTATTCATACAAGGAAATGGAACACAATGGTGAGAAAATCAGTTATGTATGTGTTCAATTATGCATGTCCTCACCATCAGTCTTGTGCTTAAAAGGCTGCATCAGCATATCTATTTAAATGCAAAAAATAAATAAGAAATGCACATGACTGCACTGCACTAAAAGTCAGTGCAACCAATGACATCTGAAAAATAAGCAACATTCTTTCATTACGCCTAAACACAATAAAAAATGGTGGTCATTGTTGATTGACAGCATCGGCAACCCCCCTTCCAAAAAGGGTAATGGGAAATGCTATCCTATCATCAAGACAAGGCATAGAAGACTTATTAATTCGTTCCCAGTGCTACCGCAGCATATATAGAAAAACGCTAGAAAAATAATCATGTAAATTCCCAGGAAATAGCAGATATAAAATTGGGGTGACTGACCTCTCAGTCTTCAGTTCAATAACATGCATTTTTCCCATTGCAGGGTTACAGAGCTTCATAATTGAATCATCAGTGAGCTGTCCAAGGTGTAAAAACACGTGGACAGCAGCCTTCCGATGCTGGCAGAGACAAAGCATATTATCATGTGAATAGTAGCAACAACAAATTAGGCGCAAATAAAGCAGCTCTTCGGAGGTGCCAAGACTCATACATATGGATCAGGATGGGTGAGATGACAACAACAAGACTCCAGTAAAACGTGATGAAAAATGCAGGAATTTTCACATTGTCAATTACTGTGTGGACGTGTGCCTGGTACAGTGTTCGCTAGGGGGTTTGTTTTCTCAAAGGGTGGGCCAGATAAAACTGGCCCAAACAAAGAGAGTTTGAGTAATGCATATTCTCACACATATTCAGAAATCTTTCTCCCTGCCGTTCCCTCTTCATCCAGTAGTAACAGTGAAATTTAGGTAGTTTCTTTGGCTGGTCTCATGGACAGAAAAGTCTGCACTAGGGAATGTGTCAAAAAGAAACCCCAAAGGCACAGATCTGCCTAGTGGGAAATTACTTAACAACACAAAAGCTGCAACGCGTTCCAAATGATGACTGGTCAGTCCAGGTGCACTAACTACCGAGCTGATGGAGCATGAGTGTCTGCACTCCATGTACTGTATTAAATCCACACTGTGTTTAGTGTCAGTTCTGCTGCAAGCATTTCAGTTCAGCTGCCAAGCCGAGGCTGGAATAGACTCCAATAATACAGAGCGAGACAATGAGATTCAGCCACGGGTAGATTTTTAGGAGAGGCTGATGGACAGAGAGTCAGAACATAATTAGTATAATTATAAAAACAACTATTCCCAAAAGGTGATTGTATTTTTTTAAACAATTATATCCTGATTACATTTAGACAGGCACAATCACATAATTGTGGAAATAAATTCCTACATTAAACTTTTTTTTGCTGAATCCTTGGTGATTGTATAGTTTTTATTTAAGCAGTATTTTGGGCTAAAGTGTAGCCTTTTCTTGACCTGCTGTAAAAATTTGACTCATATGGCCAACATGTTTCGAACAGATTGGAATTTGTAGCCTAATCTTATTTGTGGGAAGCACTGAAGAATACAACTTCTTACTTAGCAACGTACACATTGTGACAGACACAGTAGAACATGCACATAATTACATAATCTATAAGAGCATTCACTTTCTTTCTGAATAACTATAGAAACTGTTACTAAGGCACTAGGATGTAGGGCTGAATAACTGTGAGCTCTT
>JACXGM010005920.1:18054-34067 GCA_016801145.1 Umbra pygmaea
TGCACTGCTCACCACCATAATGCACTGCTCACCACCATAATGCACTGCTCACCACCATAATGCACTGCTCACCACCATAATGCACTGCTCACCACCATAATGCACTGCTCACCACCATAATGCACTGCTCACCACCATAATGCACTGCTCACCACCATAATGCACTGCTCATCACCATATTGCACTGCATAACAACACAATTCCATGCTCTAAACCATAATTGACAGCTCAATATATATATCCCACAAAGCTTAACAGCTGAACTATCATCACCTAATATATCTCAGGGCAGAAAATGAAATGTATTTATGTTGTGTCTATTATAGATCTTTTACATATACACAGACGGAGAAGTTTGGAAGGCAGTGAGAAACGCTCTCATTTCCCTAAGGACACCCTGTGGTTATAGTCAGTCAACATACTCAGAGAGAGAATGATAGACAGACAGAGAGTAAGACAGGGCCGACAGGAAGGGGGAGAGAGAGAGAGAGAGAGAGAGGGAGAGAGAGGGAGAGAGAGAGAGGGAGAGAGAGAGAGAGAGAAAGAGGGAGAGGAAGGGAGGAAGGGAGAGAGAGGAAGGGGGAGGGAGGGGGAGGGAGGGAGAGAGAGAGAGAGTGACTGATAGACAGACTGCGAGCAAGAACAAGTAAAAACCGACAGAGATCTTGGGTCAGGTTACAACATTAATTCAGATGAACTGGCATGGTCATTACAGAGAGAGACATACTGTAATCATTATCATGGAACGTGGCATCCTTCTCTGACTGTTTTCTCTGTGCTCCATGTCAACAGTTATGCAGAGAGAAATACAGTACCAACTTCAAGCAACTAAGGTTGTTGTGTTATTCCTACTGAATGCTCTATTCTTTATTTAATATGAACCAGAAAACGGAGACAACCCACAGACACACACCCCTTGCTGCTTTACTTGAATCAGAGTTTAATAAAATATTGCGTAGTTACTGTAGCGTAGTTGCATAGTTATTTTGTCCACCATGGCCAAGTCAAATATGTCAAATAAGAAAAAAAGTCAGTAAAATCCTCAGATGTATTTCACTGAGTTGACAGTAAACATGATGTACTTGTACACACAACATACGGCCCAGGGGTGCCAATGTGCGAAAGCACGAGATCCATGTGTGGGCTCAACCCAGGCGGCCTGATTAAGTACATCTACCACTTTGCTGTCTCAGGCGTCCAGCTGGGCTGCGCTGATGCATTTGTGTGCTACATTTCTAATTAAATGTGGACAAGCTGTCAGATATGAGTTATCCTCTTCTTCAGCTCTTCTAGCCCTGCCTTCTCATGTCCAGTCAGGCCTGCCTGCTGTCTGCCGTGAAGGGGTCAAAATCTAGTCCAGAGGACGCTGTGCCTCAGATTAAGGGTTTTAATCATGAGAGAGAGTCTCTTCTGCAGGCGAAGGCCTAGCTCACTCATTAAAACTGTGGCGGGCGCTGATAATGGAGTAGCTAGTGTCTTCCAGCTCTGTCATTCTCCCTGTCCTTCCATCCCTCGCCCACAGCTCCACTAGCTCTGCGTTCCCCAGAAACACCATTATTCAAGTGCATGTTTGTGTCAGCCTCCCAGAGTGTGACTGGCTCTTCTTCCCTTGGTCACATTTGTGCACATGTCTTGTTTAGTCTAGCTTGATGTTCAGAGAAGTGACACGAGATGGGAAGCTTTTGTGACAAGGCCTACAGTTAAAAAATAAATAAAGCTATTTGATGAAAGCTTCGTGCTTAAAAAGCAACAACGAATGTGTGAGACGATGACAGATTCTGCTTTCTATTTTATCCTTGACGTTAACACACAAACACACACAAAATGAAGATAGGTTACAACAATAACGCCTCGCGTGTAAACAAAACATCTCCTGAACATCAACGTATTAAACAGCAATGTCATTCATCTGAAGTCTGCGTTTCATACAGCGTTGTCGGGTAGCAGCTGGGGGCACCGATTTTGCAAGGGTAGTGTATGTTGATTATATTTTTGTAATGTCATCTTATTTAAGAGAATAAACTGTTGCTTTAGCTAAATAGGAGCTCTTACCTTGCCCCTAACCACAATAGCCTCAAAGTAACTTCTGCTTTACCAGCCAATTATCTTTTACCAGCCAAAATAATGTTCCCCCAATTACACATAAAACACAGGTAGAAAATAAGACTAGCTTGTAGTGTTTATGTAGTGTAATACTACACTACATAAACACTACAAGCTAGTCTTATTGAATCCTTGTAACAAGTAGTTAAGTTTCAGAGGTCAAATTAGCTTTCAGAAGTCTGCGTTTGGAAACGTAGACTCTCCAAAAATCTGCGTTTTAAAGATTTTTATAATTTCATGAATGAACTTATTTATACTTGCTTGCCCTACAATGCAGGGAATAAGCGTTTAGAATGCTGTGTGAAAAGTTGTATTAATAAATAACAATTTACAGTAATAATAATCTGAAGGATATTGCAGTAATGGTTCTCTATCGACAGTATAGATCAAATTTCATCATTTTTTTATCCATAATAGGTTGATTTATCTTAGTAAATAATAATCAAACTGCGGATTTAAAAGTGGATGTTTTTGAATATGGAGGACCAAGTCTGACAAAATAAGAAATAAATATATAAATAAATAAATGCTCAAAAAATAAGTAAGCATACAAATAATTGCACAATAAATACAGTAAATAAATAAATCTAGGCAGTAATTAAATTATACAATGGGACATTAATGTATATATCTGTTTTAATTAGCTTCTTTATTTATTCACCTTTGTAATAATTACCTTATTTATTTATTGTCCGTTATAATTTTCAACTTTATTTATTTATGACTTAATTTTTCTTAAATGACTATCTATTTCTTCAACGCTATTTATTTCTACCTGTTTACAATATTTACATTTCTGTATGCATTTCTGCCTCATTATGCAAATGAGAAGGGGCTGTGTCTTAGGGGGAAAACGTCTGCCCATTGGTTGGTTAACATTATACTACATCGGTTGAATCTACATGGCTTTTCCCCACCAAAAAGCATTGTTTAGCAATTGCGAACTCAGCAGACAGACGTTCAGTTTCCGACCTCTTAATGGAAGCTGCCAATAGACAGGAGGAATTAGAACGCTGTGTGTGATTAACGTTGTGACCATGTTGAGAAGATGGGCCGCTTCCTCCAAACTATGAAAAACCAGCCTCATCAGGAGCGATCAGAATAAAGTTATAACGACCTCTCTTCCTAGATGCTTCCATAGTAATAAAAAAGAATAGATAAGAACAAACTAATGTTTGTCACTGTAGAGGCTACTACGAACCAAACGCAATGTTGTGTATTAAAGTTTTTATGCTTTGAGCGGGCTAGAATTCAGACTCGAAACGAGGTGGTGCCACTCCTGACTCTGTTTCGGTGTCGCGGTAGCGCTGCGAAACGCAACGTGATTCATTCAGAAAATGAAGCAGTTGCTGCTTCGGACGTAATATGTCAGGTGATTTTCCATACCAAAGCAACATTCGGAGCAGTGGTTCAAATGGAATTGTTGTTATTGGTTTGAAGCACGTCTCAAAACTTCAAACTGCAATCACTACTTATAACATCATCGGCCGGTACCATGTAGTTTCGAACGATGCAGTATACTGCTAACCAACCAATAGGCATAAGTTTTCCCCTTCTCATAAGACACAGCCCCTTCTCATTTGCATAATGAGGCAGAAATGCATGCAGAAATGTAAATATGAAAGGTAGAAATAAATAGCACTGAAAAAATAAATAGGGTAAAAAATTACAAAGGAAGAATAAAACAGACAAAAATATTATATTATACACATAAATACATACATTTAAAAAATAAGTCATAAATAAATAAAGTTGAAAATTATAATGGACAATAAATAAATAAGGTAATTATTACAAAGGTGAATAAATAAAGAAGCTAATTAAAACAGATATATACATTAATGTCTCATTGTATAATTTAATTACTGAGAGGATTTATTTATTTACTGTATTTATTGTGCAATTAATTGTATACTTATTTATTTTTTTAGCATTTATTTATTTATATATTTATTTCTTATTTTGTCAGACTTGGTCCTCCATATTTGAATGCCGGTGTTACCGGGAAAGCCTCTAAATTTATTCTGTGCAGTATTGAACCATTCAAGTGTTTCAGGGGATTTATGACCTTACAACATTCACTGGCATTTGTTTATAGTTTAAAACAAACCTGACTGCTCAAAAGACAGATTCACACCATTATTTATATAAATCATATTAAACAAAAATATTGAGTTATGCATTACGCAGTTTCAATTTTAGGCAGGGCACAAAACGTACATTTATTTACATCATTTGGGCAAATAGCATTTACTCCTATGTTTTTTCTTAAGCAGATGCAACAACGTACTGAACCGCAGATGTAAAACCATAGCAAAGAAATCAACCCTTGTGTGTCTTTACTG
The DNA here is from genome assembly GCA_016801145.1 of Umbra pygmaea. Taxonomy (NCBI): domain Eukaryota; kingdom Metazoa; phylum Chordata; class Actinopteri; order Esociformes; family Umbridae; genus Umbra; species Umbra pygmaea. Next base: position 22,503 of record JACXGM010005920.1, read on the forward strand.
ACCGATGAATCATCCAATGATCATTCGGTATTCCCTACTGATTCGACATAAGAAGGACAGGTTTCAGTAACTTCCTCCACTACACACACACCATGCACTGTGTAGAAAACAAGATTGGAGATTGTTTGATTTGCAGGATAAAACTTTTCAGATAACACTGAGAACAATAAAAAGTTAGAACTTGGAACTCATGGGCAATACACCCGCCTTTTTAGAACGCAAGACAATACTTTTTCTGCGTTTTCATTTATTTTTTAGCGTAAAAAATACAGAAGTGTATTTTGCTCAAATAAAAAATGACCTACTGTGATTTTTCACTTATCACTAAAGCATTTCGTAAATGTAGTTTAGTAACAAAGCAGCAAGGGGAAGCAATGGTACATTATTACTATGTCTGTAATCCTCCCGTATATGATCTGATTTAAGGCTTATGTGTTTGGATGAACCATGTGCTTGCCCCTCGCCATCCCACATCTGTCCAAGGAGTTGCAGACAAGGCAGGGTTATTTGGAATTGGGAGGGGAGGAAAATTTGCAAAAATCTAATAAATAAATAAAAAAACAAATAAGATTATTAATACGTCACTGTTTGACTATGAGCTAGGCTTTCACAGGATGATAGACAGCAAGACAGCAAGGCAATATGGGCATTCCAATTGAACTGGTAAAGCTCTCTATTACTATGACCCAATTTCCATAATAATAATAATAACTTGTCTCCGCTCAGACAGAAATATATGGATGTGTGTCTAAACGTTTGAATGCAAATATACAAAAAATGTACACTTCAAACCCACGAATAAACAGGAGAAGTACATTCCGTTTTCCTTCCTCACTTGTATATTTTCTTTGTATTCAAATGGGAACGCAACAGCTCAATCCGGATCACACAGCTGTACATACATGGGAAAATGTTTTTCAAATTAGATCCCAATGAAAAGCAAACAACACGGTTACACTAACACGCAGCAAGAGCCATGTGAGTGCCGTAGATCAGCTTCCACATTGTGGTTTGCCAGGGTTTTGCTGAGGGTGGAGACAGGAGGAAATTAAATGCATGGGAAAAAACAACAGGGCGCGGGGTGTGGACAAACTGTTTACCTTGTAGACGATCAGGATGACCTGGCGCAGCTTCAGCCCGTGGAACACACAGATGTCATAGAGCGCCGAGACTGCCAGCACCGTCACCCCCTGCTCCTTCCACAGCATGCTGCAGGCAGCGCAGCCCAAGCTGCCCAGGAGCCAGCCTCCCAGCCTACACGGCCCCGCTTGGCTGCCTCGCAGCGCGCAGTGATGCATGTAGCACAGCAGGGACAGCAGGAAGAAAAGGGCCGCGCCCACATCGGCACGGCCCACCACGCCCGCCACGGCCTCTGTATGTATGGGGTGAGAAGCGAACAGTAACCCGGCCAGGAGGCTCCAGATACCCCCTCCCAGGAGCAGACGGGCTAGCCAGGTGAAGAGGGCGGTGACAGCCCCGTGGAGGCCCACGTTGACTAGGTGGTAGCCCCAGGGATCCACGCCGCCCAGGGCGTGGTTAAGGCGGAAGGAGAGGGTGCAGAGTGGTCGGTAGGACTTGTGGCTGCCACTGTGGGTGAGCAGGGTTCCCCAGAAGTCATCGTAAAATATGTTGATCCACGGCGTCTCAGGTAGCAGGTCCTGGTTGGTTTTAACGGCACGGCTGTGGGGAGAAGGAGTGGGTCAGTCCTGATGATAACCTGATCAACACCAGCACAACGTCTCAGTACGGCTTCATTGTATCATCACCTTCAGTTCAAGAAAAACAAAATAATATACCAATGTAATTTAATATACAGCTCTGGAAAAAATGAAGAAACCAATGCAAAATGATTAGTGTCACTGGTTTTACTATTGATACTGTACGGTATTTGTTTGGGTAAACAGAGGTTGCGTTAACGCAGGATTCTGCATTTTGTTTCACTGTAAATTATATGCAAATGCAGAAAAATATTAGCTTGCATTCTGAAAACGCAGGTGTATTGGCCATGACATTGCATTTAAATTTGCCAGTTGTCTTTTTATTGTTCACAGTTAACCGAAAATTCTGATCCTGAAAACCAAACATGCTCTCCCCTCTTCATTTCTGCATAGTGCGTGGTGAGTGTGGTGGAGAAAGTTACTAAAACCTGTCACTCATGTCTCCTTAATTTGCTGATTCAGCTGTCCGTAAAGACACAGGCAGGATGATCACTTCACCATGGCTTTAAATATACAGTACATTAGTCTATTTTACGAGCTAAATGCTTATTATTACTAATCCCATGTTTACTGATTGGAAGATTATTTGAACATCATCACATGACAAATGTAGGAGTAAATGCTTTTTGCACAAATGATGTGGCCTATAGATTTAAAAAAATAAACGTTTTGTGTCCTGCTTTAAAGTGAATCAGCAAGGGTTGGTTGAGAAAACTAAGCAACATTTTCGGTTAATAAGAGTTATAATAGTTGTGAATCTGTCTTTTTTACATTGTTAAAATCATATAAGATCGTATTAACCTATACAAATGCGAGTGAGTGATGGAACATAATAAATGCACTAAAGCGCTTGAGTGGTTCAATAATACAGAATACTTTACTGGCATTCAAAAACACATATTACGAGTATCAACTATGATGAATCAACATACACTGTATACTAATATGATAAAAAATAAATTAAAATTACTCAATGAACAACAGATGTGTGTCCAGTACTTGCAACCAATGCTTATTTTTTATCTATACTGTCGGTCAAGAACAATCACAACAACATCCTTCCGTTTTTGTTACTGTAACTTGTTATTTATAAATACAACTCTTCACAAAGCATTCTGTTGGCCTGTTCCTGAATTCGAGCACGCCAAGTACACCCACGTTTTTTTATTAAATTAGAACTTAAGTAAATTCTTTAAAACACAGAATTTTGGAGACTGCGTTCGAATGCAGACTTCTGAAAGCTAATACGACCTCTGATTAAATCAACATTTTTGTTTCATTCCAAACAACTGAGAGCATCTACGTATTTGGAGAACATGACAACTGGTCAAAATAACAAAAAATATGCAGTTTTATATGCAGTCAGACCTCGAATATTGCAAAGACATTTTTAAACAACACAACATGAAGGTTTTAACTTAGTAAGTGAGTGACAGTGTGTGACTTTGTACCTATTTCACTCATTTAAACCATGATGCAATAACGCAACATTTAAATGCATGCAAATGAATACTATGGTGACATGCAGTCGTATGCAAAAGTTTAGGCACCCCTGACAATTTCCATGATTTTCATCTATAACTAATTGGCTGCAACTTCATTTTGATCTATCAAATAACTGTAGGACACAGTAACATTTTGGTAGTGAAATGAGGTTAATCGGATTAACAGAAAATGTGCATTATACATCAAATCGAAATTAGACAGGTGCATAAATTTGGCCATGTTGGAGTGCATGTTTATTGGCACAAATCTAGGAGTGCATGAATCGTGGCACACCTTACGCATGTAAAAATGTGAAAATTACCATAATGTGTTCTCCTTGAGGGTTAATGCACATGGACATTTTCTGTGACAATATGCAAATCCTTAACATGTTTGGTGGAATAACAGGTGCAAATATTACTTAAGTTAGTTACACACACACAGTCGTTGTAAATGGAATAATAGAAAAACTCCAGTTTCAGAGTGAGACGATCCGAGACAATCTTTCAATTTTCTGAACAGGCCTTTGCACAGCTCACAGGAAACAATTATGTTTGCCCCCTTCTCTCCAGCTGTTATAATGTATCCATTTTGCTAACCCCCAATCCGCAGAGCCTATGCATTCCTGTTCATGCATGAGACCTTGTTCCTTTTATTTCAGACAGAAATAAAAGGAAATATATCCATCATGCCAGATATTTTATTACATTACTATTTTGTTACAAACATTTAGGCTACCAGCCAGTATTGTGGATAGCCTTCTGAGATTTACTTGCTAAACTGTAAAGCTACCCACATTTGGCGTTTGATGTTTGAAAATGTAATAAAAAAATAGGCCTACTGTAAGTGAGGATTCTGGTAAGAGGGTTCGTTTAAGTTGTCATAAAAAGCATACATCTAATTTCATAATTCTAAACACAACATACCATTGGTTTATCAACAAATTATTCTTAATTTGAAGTCCTCCCTGATTGAACATATATAAAATGTATAAATCAAAGTGTGAAGTTAGAAAATAGGCGTGCAACGGTGCACCTAATACACGAGACGGTATGTATTGCAATTTTAGAGTCACAGTATGGTACGTTTTTGGTATAGTGCAAACATTATTGAAAAGTTATTAACCATCTGTTCTTAGTTTAATTGCCATAAGATATGTGCATATCCACATTATATAAACACACCTATCGCTTTTGCAATTTCTTTTGCCTGATCAGATTCTGGTGATGAGGGCTGCTTGAATACACAGTGAGGAGACAAGATTTTATTGCTGTCACAACTGCATCTGGTACTGACAATATGTAACATTGTGAAGCCCACAAGCAAACCTTACATTTCTCTATAAAAAGCTATTTTATAGCATACAGTTTGCACATGCATTGCCCCATTTTTTACTTCCCATACGAGCAAAACAACTGTTTCCCGACACTTTGACGAAAGGTTGTTACATAAAATGTGCACGTGTCATATTAGGCCCTATCTTACACCCAGCGCAATTGACTTTTTACACAAACGCATGTATCATTCCGATCTTGCACCCGACGCATATGACACTTTTCCCTCCACAGACACGCGCGTCAGTAAATTACGGTAAATTAGGGAATGAACTTGCGCTCGTTGGGCGATTCAGCAAAAATAAGAGGCGTGTTCCGGCGCAAACGTTCCCTGGTGCTATCTTGCAGTTCCCGAAAACAATTTGTGTTATTCATATGCTATTTCAGGTGTGCATGCTTAACCATAATGTAGCGTGTGCACAACGCGCGTACACCTTTGCTCCTCTCATCTACACAAATACAGCAGTTCTTTATTATTGGAATACATAATTAGAAGGAAAAATATTACCACATGAGGGAAATGATTGTGGTGTCCAAAGATGTGAAAAAATAGGTATACATCTAGTGTACACATTTACCCAAAATGTTCTGAATGAATTATTTGCAAAGATTTACATCAACCTCAAGGGAACCCATTCAATCAACATACAAGTCATTTGCGATGCTATTAGTAAAATCACCTATGTCTTTGCGAAATACTCTGGCTCAAGCCATGACTCATTTATGGCAACTTTGCCATTGGATGGGTGGCTGTGAATGGGACAACGGCTATCCATTAAAGACATGGTTAATGATGACACAATTTATGATGCCAGGAAGTGCGTGAAATGCTGTTTAATCAAAAACACACACAAACACGCAGTGTAGGCTAATTGAACGAACATTCGGCACACTGAAAATGTTTGGATAGAACAGGAGGTACACTACTCAAGTCGCGGCACTCATTCTTTGTTGTGTTTTACGCAACATTTCCAGGAATCATGGATGTGTTGATGACATAAATGAGGAAATATAAGAGGACTTAAGGAGACATGATGTTGAAATGCATGTGCCGTTGCCACAACCCAAATGCCCAGAAATGCAGAACGGGAGAGGAAAGCTTATTTGACAGAAAGTGTGAGGTAAGCAAAGTAATCTCAGTCTAATGTTAGACTACATTGCAAAAATATTAACATGCATTCATAACCTTGTGATTCAGTGAGAGTGAGTCCAAAACATCGGAAAGTATGTCTTGTGACATTACTTTATTTACATTTTGTAAAAAGAAAAATCAATAGCAACTGGAACAAGCGCTCCTGCTCTTAAAGGGAATGTGAGATGATACTCCGATTGTTTTATTGCACATTACGCCCAAACCATACCTATGACTAATGAAGCTACTTCAGACCTACCCATTTTAGATTTGCGTCGGGCGCAAGAGTCATTTATCCCGCCGGTAAAATAGCAACAGCACAGTTTCAAATCGTTAAAATAGGGCCCATTATCTTAATTGCTTTCTATACATACATCACAATAACAGTGAAGACCAGTGTTTGGTAAAGTTACTTTTACGATTACTTTTCCATTACTTTTTGAGTTCATAAGTTTTGGGAATTAAGACATAATGATCAGGTAAATGGAGTTCATATCTTAAATATCAATTATGGTCATCAGGAAGATATGAACTCCATTTACCTGATCATTTTCATTTTATTATCACATAGCTTACTGTATATCCACACTGATGCACATCAGCATTTTGCTATACATATTTGCATTGCAGCTCATATGAGATAAACATGAAAAGGTGACACATTTCAATAAAATATTCTATTTTTGGTGTCCAGTCAAAAAAATATTTTGGGAGGAATTAACTTGTGGATTTGAATGCATCCATTTCAGTTGATTTTGTGTAATTTGTAGAAAGAAATGCACTAGGCCCTATAAATATACCTGTATTAAAAGCAATTAAATGATAGATAAAAAATGTAATATATTCTGGGTGATATTGATGATTGTTCATTTTCATATGATCGCAGCGAGGAGTTAATAGTTTAACCCACCTTGTATACAGTTTTAGTAAAGCTATAGATTAAATGGCATATTCAAATGTTTTGCCTTCTGAATTGGTTAAGAATATACACATTGTACATTAATTCACACAACATCATACCCACAATGCACGGCACCTTTTGTCCCTTATTTGGTAGTGAGAAAGCTGGCAACCCTACAGAGAGCCATGCTAAAATAAGACAGGAAAAATGGGAGGTCATCAACTGTAGAAAACATGTTTGTGTTGGAGGGAGTAGGGAGTGAACTACATAGAAGTGTTAAGGCCTTCTTTTAATTGTACCCTTTTTTAACCAGGCAAGTTGGCTGAGAACATATTCGTAGTTAGAGCAACAACCTGGGAGCAATGGGGATTAACTGTGTTGCTCGGAGACAGAGCTGCTGAGGTTTCACATTGGCTGTCAGGGATTTGAACCATGTTCTTTACAGACACCAATCAGATGACCTACCCACTAGACCACGTTGCATCCGAGTGTTAAGACCTGTGTTACGTCGTAAATCTTAATTAGTGTTAAAGCATGCATAATTAGTGTTAACACATGGGTAATTAGTGTTAAGGCCTTTCTAATAAGTGTTAAGGTTTGCCTAATTAGTGTTAAGGGGCCCACTGATAGACCAAGCTGTCTGTACATCTCTGGTTACCCCATCAACGGCAGCCCTGTTCTGGGTAATTTTCTGTAAATCTCCACATACTGTACATAGTTGTGTCTGGCCCTACAGTGGTCGTAGCTCAGCCCCATGCTGTTTGAGGTGTGAAGGGTGAAACATGTTCTACTGGACCTACTGGAGCAAAGGCTATGGTAGGTGTTGTCAGGCTGTGGTAGTGAGACGTGGCCTTGAATGCTGTGTGTCTGGAGCAAATGAAGATGGAGGGGAGGTGACGCCATGTAAGGTGTCTCCTCAGAGAGGAGGAGGTGAAGCATGAGAACTTAGAGCAACACTGTATGATTAATTAAAGCCTGATGGGTGGGACATGTCACGTGTGATGACACGCCGACAACGCCAGGTTTTAATCAGTCCCCATAGCGGGTGCAATTAGCACATGCAGTTTGGAGACAGGAGAGAGAGAAAGCAGGAAAGCACTCAACGACCCGTTAACAGACTGAGAAAAACAAGCAATCCAACGGGAAACACTGAAGCTGCAGATGAATCAAAGTAAGTAATGTATCATTGAGAGAACATAAGAACATTACAGGGTTCAACCTCAGCTAGTTATGTACAGTGGCGACCAGAAGCATTGTGCCCCTGCCCCTAGATATGCCTTTATACCAGAAAGCAAATGGGGTTCTTGGAAAATATTAAAGGTTGGGGAGATTACAAACTGTAACAAATGACTAAATAAACTACCTCTGACAAGGTGAGGAGTAATAGCCCTCCTCATGAATAAAAATACATCTTGGGAAATTAATAAAGCCAACCAGGACTTGAAGCAGAGCGGCATAGATAATTAGTTGAGAATATTTCTACCGGTATATAATAGGAAAACTTGACATGTCAGGGAGCACATGATTGGGTTTCAGATTTGGGTTTAAAATGTATTTGAAATAATTTACTTAAGCTAGGCTTGGAACAAAGTGCCATCTCCTCCCATCTGGTTCTGTGAAAGGGCTAACAAAAACTCTGGAAGTATTTGATAGATGTTGAGTGAACCCTGGTGTGATGCTTTTCTCTGGGGCTCCAGGGCGCTCACCACTTACAGGGTACGGCCCTCACCTCAGTGGTCCGTGACTCAGATATGCCAGTTGATTTTCTCAGATGCATTTGTCAAAAACTTCGCTGCACTATGAGGCTAACATCAGTGGCCTTAAAGTTCAGTTACATCTTTAAACAATTTCGAAGACAAGTGTTGTTCTTTCCATAGTACATTGTGGCGATGCCAGAAAGGACAGTCACTGTAGAGTATATATTGCTTTTAAACAACCCTAGCTCTGGCACCAAAATAAAAGGCCAGAAACCAATGCCGGTTCATCAAAACCCACAGTCTTTGCAGTGGCAATGGTTGTCTGAATCAGAGTGCAGATGTTCAGCTCACGGATGGTCTCCTGTAAGGTCATCCCAGAGATCCAGAGGAACACCACTTTGGTCTCCAGGCTATTTTGGAGGGAGAAGATGAAAGTGCATGATCAGAGTAGGAGGACTCATCTAACGTACGGCTCATCGCGGCCCGGGGTTCCAGGTAGAAGTCACTCTTATTTACATTACGACGTGTCGAACCTCCCAAGACTCTTCATTCATGTGCTGAATGGCTGTAAGGATCCTGAGCACCGCAGTACACCCAGCCCATTCTGGCTGAAATGCCGGTGGGGCCTGCCTAGCGGACTGAAGGATTGGGTTTCTGTGGTTGGGCCCTGTCTTTCAGGAATACTGGCAGCAGCGGCATATCTATTCCTAATGTAAACCTTTTCCAGCCGGGAGCACATTCCTCCGCCAACCACACGCTTTCTCCGCCGGCCTGCCCAGCATCTCCCAGGGGACCTGGTGGGCTCAAGTGACCGCTAACGAGTGAAACCTGAAAAGGACTGCCTCGCAGTAAGTTAACGCCAACCCTCACCTCCATCTCCAATCAACCAATGACTGCGCTCAGATTTTCTGTCCTCCATGTGGCTTTTCAAACTTTTCATATTTGGTATGTAACAAAGATTTTTTTTGTGTATGTGCAGTTTCAACAGCGAGGTCCATCCAAAGCTTAACAAAGGCTAAAAATCAGGGAGTTCAGGCACCGATCAGTTATTAATGATATAAGCTAAAAGTGAAACACTCTCAAATTTGAATTGGCCTTGTATGCAAAACCCAGTACTACAGAAAATTTAGTAATTTAAGACAAAATCCAAATACTGTTTAAATGTTGTTTTTTTTGGTAACATACACGTCACAGCAGATGTTGTTGTGGATCTAGTGAAATACTTGTGATTCAGCTCCTAACCAAGGCAGTAGGAAAAAACTAAGCAAAAGAAAGTACACACAAGTCCAAATTACAAATGTGTAATATAAATAGGGGTCTGCGTATATAGTATCTGGTCAAGAAGCACTTTCCAAAAATACACAAATGTCAACAGGACATAATGAGTGACCATTGATCCTTTCACGATGTAAATGAGACAGCAGTGTGAAATTAATGTTTTCGTTCTGTGTGTGTGTGTGTGTGTGTGTGTATGACAACGTCTTATATGGCTGAAGTCCACTATGACAGCACTGTTGATGGTACTGCTTACAACCTCACAGGGACACACGGTTAGGGCATGACTTCATCAAAACAAAGGCTTGTGATTCACCCAGAAAAAAAACGAGAAAAAAAACAGTAAAGCAAGTGGGGCTTATATCAAAGCCTTGATAGACCCTTCTCACAACCTTCAAATCCTCTCAAATGAGGAAGATCACTCAGCATTAAGCTGCCTCCCTTTCCTGTCCTCACTCAAAGGATATAGTCAGCCAGAGGAGATAGGTGGTATCAGTATCATTCATTGTTTTCTGGACACCTTGTGATGTAAACAAACCAGCCAGGGTTAAACAAATCAGACGTACATCCTTCCCATGAAACTCAAAAGTTAATATGAGGTTGTTGGACAACCCATTCCAAAACCATGGACATTAATATGGAGTTGCCAACCCCCCCGGCTTGCAATTACCATTCCAATACATCCCAAAGGTTTTTAAAGGGGATGAGGTCATGGCTCTGTGCAGGCCACTTGAGTTCCTCCACACCAAACTCATCAAACCATGCCTTCATGGACTCTGCTTTGTACACATGCTCAAATATGAAAGGGCTTTCCTCAAACTGTTGCCCCAAAGTGGGAAGCAGCCAATTGTCTAAAATGTATTTCTATCCTGTAGCATTAAGATGACCCTTCCCTGGTACTAAAGGGCCTAGCCCAAACCCTGAAAAACAGCCCCAGACCATTATCCCTCCTCCACCATTAGTATGACTTTCCACATACTTTTTGGCTATATAGTACAACTACGTAACATATGTAAAAATCTTGCCTGTATTAAAATCATAAACTTCCATTACACTGAATGCTATCAGAGAGACACTTGCATAGAGAAAGTACAAAGACTGTCAAATGTGATCTTACTCAGAACAATACATTTCTGTTCATTCCAGCATGTGAAACCAGGGAAAACAGTTAGTGATGTAGGCTCTGCCAAGTATGTGTCATCACCCTGCTTCAATATCTGAAAGGACACAGGAATATTTAGCAAATGCCTACTGAGGTCTCGGGGTTGTCAACTGTTATTTTCTGCCAGCTTCTTTGTCTGATGTTTCTTCCCATTGGCATGCTAACTGGTCAATAATTGAGAAGTAGAGTATCTTCATGGCACTTTTATGGTGCCAGTTGGAGTGATTTCTCTGGGGAAAGACTAGCTGAAATCCACAAAATAGTAATTCATTGTGTGTGACTGAGTGCTTTTAAGGACATATTCTGTTTGTAAACTAATTACATACATAATAAAAATAAAGAAAAATGCAATCGGTCACTTGTGGTCTGTAGCAGGGTATTTATTCAAACCCATATTTTATAAAAGTAAGAATAAATAAAAAATGACTGAAAATAAGAGTCAGTCAAAATGTTGTTTTTTGCTATAAGAGTAGAATAATAAATAATTAAAAACACTGCTATGAACTTTGAACACATCTGGGTATGTATCTACAGAAGAATACAAAAATCCCCAATACTTTGTTCTCCCTCATAATCCAATATCAGCCAGTGGTAGCCAACTACTGAACTACACTTAAGGTAAGTGATTTTGTTTGTTTAAAAGAGCTATAGATACTGTAGACTGGTGTCAGATCTGTGAGGTCAGTTTGTTCAATCTTACCAATTGAGTAAATATAAATCTATAGATGAGTTGGCAAGATGTCGAACAACGATCTGGAACAACCAGGCCATGGAGTCAGTGAAGTAGAGTAAGCCAGTCAGCCAGGACATAGTGAGCCAGTCAGCCAGGACAGAGTGAGCCAGTCAGCCAGGACAGAGTGA
>JACXGM010005921.1:0-33964 GCA_016801145.1 Umbra pygmaea
AGTTCAAACCTTAATGTAGATCCATACAGTTCAAACCTTAATGTAGATCCATACAGTTCAAACCTTAATGTAGATCCATACAGTTCAAACCTTAATGTAGATCCATACAGTTCAAACCTTAATGTAGATCCATACAGTTCAAACCTTAATGTAGATCCATACAGTTCAAACCTTAATGTAGATCCATACAGTTCAAACCATATAATAGACCTACACGGTTGAACCATACCGTAGATCCACATAGTTGAAAGCATACTGTAGATCAGTGGTCCTCGAACCCTTCCATTGAGGGCCTAGTGTATGCTGGTTTTTGGTCTTTCCCTTCAATTAAGAGACAAATTAGGACCTAGCCTGCCAGGTGAGGGGAGATCCTAACCAATTAGTTAGCTACTCCATCAGCCTTGTACAAGGTAAAAGCAAAAACTTGCATACACTAGGCCCTCCATGGAAGGGTTTGAGGACCACTGATCTACATTATGCTTTCAACTGTATGGATCAACGGTATGATTTTAACTGTATGGATCTACAGTATGCTTTCAACTATGTGGATCTACGGTATGGATGTAGATCTATACAGTTGAAAGCATATCGTAGATCTATATGGTTGATATCAAAACGCAGATCTATATGGTTGAAATCAAACTGTAGGCCTATCCGGTTGAAACCATACCAAATAGATCTATATGGTTGAAACCATACCGTAGGTCTATATGGTTGAAATCAAACCATAGATCTATACGGTAGAAAGCATAACGTAGATCCATGTGGTTTAAACCATACTGTAGATCCATATACTGGCTGTAATCCTCTTTCTATTGGCCTGGTGGATTCCTTCCCAGTAGGTGACAGGACAGTCATGCAGCTACTTATAAGTAATTGTGTTCATTTTATTTTAATTGATTGTTTTAGGGGGACCATCTCCCAGAATGTCTGTCTCTGCTGCAATTAAAGAAGTTCCTGGGAGGATCGGTGTGCACACGTGTCGTGTGTGTGTTTAAATCACGTGGCTGCTGCATTGTTACCATTTGATCCAGAAAAGGTGATGAGGTTAAAACCTCTTATGGATCAGTATCCCGCCCGCGAGAAAATTGGAGGCTGATGTCCAAGAACGAATCAAAGAAAGACTTGTGCCACCTAACAATGTTCAGTTGTTATTTGGATATCAGGTGTCTGAGTCTGTTCGTTACAGTGTTGTGAGCACCACGCACTGTTTATTTTTTTTTTTTTTAGGGACAACATCAGATCATAACATCCACATTAAGAGTGTAAGTACATGTAACATTTCCAATATAGCACCATGCACAAGTATAAATAGCTAGTTATGGCGCTCCTATGACATCAACTTGGTGCGTGCCAGGTCGGGAACATCTAGTATACAGCAGGTTTAATAGTGTAGGCAAAATTATCTGCTATACATTGTTTTATCCATTGACTCCCAGCCAGTGTTGGGTAAAGTTACTTTAACGATTACTTTTCAGTTACTTGTTGAGTTCACAAGTTTTGGGAAGTCCCTAATTAAGACAAATTGATCAGGTAAATTGATTTAATATCTTACTGGTGACCATGATTGATATTTTCTTTACTCTTTCTATTTGATATATAGGTCACTGTTAAGATATGAACTCAATTTACCTAATCATTTTGTCTTAATTATGGACTTCCTAAAACTTGTGACCTCAACAAGTAACTGAAAAGTAATCGTAAAAGTAACTTTACCCAACACTGCTCCCAGCAACATTAGCTCAAACCCATATAGGCAACTACTTGTATGTGTATTTTGTTTAGGTACACCATGTTTACATAAAACTATGAATTTGATAATTGTATTGATATCAACCCAATAATTATGTATTTTTCAACATTCCCCTACATTACAGCAAAAAAATACTAGACCCACTGATTTCTTAATGCTAGCTGCTACCAGCTGCTACCAGCTGTTTCGAATGGCATGTAGGCATGTATTCTGTCTGCATGAAATGATCCATTTCTAAATGTTAAGCAGCGAAAACAATCAAATACATGATTATAGAATATAAATAAGTCCAGTGTGGGCATGGTGGACTAAAGAAATCATATGAGTTTATTCACTGTTATTGCGTTCCTTTACCGCATCAGCATGGGGTCTCTTGATAACAACATGCACTACAGTCACTCTACTTCACTGTCCTAGCACGCTGTGCACCCTGGGGGAATGAAGGGAGGGGGGCTGGTAGGGTCAACAACTATATTACAGTAAATGGCACCCTATTCCCTATCTAGGGCTTTATAGAGAGGAGACTAGATTCTAACAGAGCTCACAGAATAGGGAGTAGGGGCCATTTGGGATGAGCGGAGTAAAGGGGGAATATTTTGGCCTTTAGCCACAGTAATCTGTAGAACAGCTGTTGGGATATTTCCAGTCACATAGAAGGCTCAAAGACGGGATTGTTGACAGCCATGAATAAACAATGTTTAAAAAAGTGTTTTGCAATCAGACACAACAGAACTAGGGTTTGTCATTATGATATTTCATGACACAAAAGAAACTATTCTGAGGACATTGAGTAAAAATATTTACAGAATTACAAAATAAACGAAATAGCTTTTAACCAAAACACCCAAAGAATGTGTGCATTTCATCATCTATCACAAATTAACAGATGGGACACGTCTACCTTTAGTAGGGGATTCCACTGTGTGTGTGTGCGCGCGCGCGTGCGCGCGTACGCACGCCTTTGCTTGTGTGGGTGGAGAGGATAACCCGCCACAAGAAAAACATGGCCAGAAGAGAAACATAAGTTATCTACTACTGTACTCACACAATATAAAAAGCAACTGTTTTTTTAACTACACGGTGAGTAAACAGAAGATTTGTAGCTATGCAGCATATTATCCCATGAATATGTCTGCTGTATAGCTAAAGAAAACGGTTGGATGCGGTCACATATTCAACAATGAACATTTGTGTTCTTCACATTCGGGCAATAATTTAATAATTTGAATATATTTATTAAAATGGAATGTGCAATCCAGCTTTGAAATCCAGAGCAATGGCTTGCAAGCCTTTGTAATGTAACAGAACAGCAACAAAGATTGATTCTCAAGCAAAATAACATGACCAACGCTGCAACACATATTACTCTGTAATAATGCCGTAAAAATAATACAACCTTTGCAATAACAAATGGTATAACAAAAACAAAATAATAGTAGCTACCTTTCTCTTGACTTGAAGCAATACTTTCCTCCTCTTTCGGATTTGCAACCTGTGTTATGATGGACGTGTTGTCCATGGAAACGGATGTCTGCTTCAGCTACAGTACTCTCTTATTTCCAGCTAGCTAGCTTAGCTACAGGCTGGCCGAACACGAAACACCAGCAGTATGCATGCACAGCTTCTGCTATCTTGCGGCATTAAAATCTAATTCCACTCGACGCATACTACACCCGTGATCTTTTAACTGAATGCATTGAACAAAGACACCGACATTCCGTTTACTTTCCAGCATCGGAGATGTTAGTCTGTCTTGACAGCAAGGAGAAAGACAGACCATCAACCCCCCGTACCGTTACCGTACAGAATCCGTGTCTCCCTTCCTCCCGTTGAGCGTGAAAAACAGCCCCCGCCTCCTAGCACGACTACTGTACACTGGGTGAAGGCGCGATACAGTTGTTGGCCAGGCATTTATCCGGACGCCGTAGTCTATCATCAATCCAACATGGAGAAAGGGACACTAGTCCCCATCAATGACAGTATATGAGGTCCCCATCCCGTGAAGAAGTGGAACAGATCACTTGATAACTTAATACAAATGTAACTTGCCAATGTGTAAACAAACCATGTTCCTCAGTAGAGCTTTTAGTAAAAACGACAACTGCAAGTCCCATAAACATGAAATTCAATCATAGTTAATATATTTTTAAACCTTGTGACATTTCTTTGTTTGGGGAAAAAGTAAATGTTCTACTCTTTCTTATAACGTTGGTATATATTCAGGTTCCAGGTGATGTTTTCTGTAGTGCAGTTTTTAATATTCAGGTTATAGGTGATACATATATTGTATGCTTGAATGCTAAACCTAACCTCTAAGCATGAAATATCTAAGAAAGGGACACTTGTCCCCATCAGTGACAGTATATGAAGGTCCTAATCCCGTGAAAAAGTGGAACAGATCACTTGATAACTTAATACAAATGTAACTTGCCAATGTGTAAAAAAACTATGTTCCTCAGTAGAGTTATTAGCAACAACCATATTTGGGGACAACTGCAAGTCCAATAAACATGAAATTCAATCATGTAGTTAATATATTTTTAAACATGTGACATTTCTTTGTTTGGGGAAAAAGTAAATGTTCTACTCTTTCTTATAACATAGGTCTATGATCCGGTTCCAGGTAATGTTTTCTGTAGTGTAGTTGTTAATGTTCAGGTTATAGGTGATATATTCATATTGTATGCTTGAATGCTAAACCTAACCTCTAAGCTTGAAATATCTACAGATATTCACCTTTTTGTTTATCAGAGAGTATACATTGACCAAGGCTATTTTGAAGATGACCTGTTTACCAAACACATGCCTACAGTACATACTGTACATCCAAAACCTTTCCGGTTAAAGAAGTCATCAACAATTTTTGAAAATATGGTGCTATAAAACAATATAATTAAAAGCACATTTGCAAATGGAAAGTTCTCAATTAGTTTTTTAGGCCCTAGAGACAATTAAAACATTAAAAGTTTGCACGTTTCTTTTCACGCATAACCTTTGGCAATGCTTTACATTAATTAATGTCACAAGCTTGAGCTAATTTAGTAACAAATTCCAATTGGAGCATGGAGTACAGTTGTTTACATTGCTCTAAGGCTACTTCATGTTTAACTAGCATTATCTTCCATTTATAGAGGCCTATCCTACAAACGTACATTCACAGGCCCCCCTTTACAGTCAGGAAAATTATAAACAGTACATCCGGAAAGTATTCACAGTGCTTCACTTTTTCACATTTTGTTATGTTACACCCTTATACCGAATTGGATTTAATTCATTATTTCCCTCAAAAATTCTACAAACAATACTCCATAATGACAATGTGAAAGAAGTGTTTAAAATCATAGCAAATTTACAAAAAATGAAAAAGCACATGTACATTAGTATTCACAGCCTTTGCAATGACACTCAAATTTGAGCTCAGTTGCATCCTGTTTCCAATGATCATCCTTGAGATGTTTCCACGACCTGATTGGAGTCCACCTGTGGTGAATTCAGTTAATTGGACATGATTTAGAAAGGCACACATCTGTCTATAGAAGTTCCAACAGTTAACAGTGCATGTCAGAGTACAAACCAAGCCATGAAGTCCAAGGAATTGTCTGTAGACCTCCAAGACAGGTTTGTATCGAGGCACAGATCTAGGGAAGGGTACAGAAAAATATCTGCAGCATTGAAGGTCCCAATGAACACAGTGGCCTCCATCATCCGTAAATGGCAAAAGTTCAGAAACACCACAACTCTTCCTAGAGCTGGCCGCCCGGCCAAACTGAGCGATCGAGAAGGGCCTTAATCAGGGAGGTGACCAAAAATCTGATGGTCACTCTGACAGATCTCCAGCATTTCTCTGTGGAGAGGAGAAACTTCAAGAAGAACAACCATCTCTGCAGCACTCCACCAATCAGGCCTGTATGGTAGAGTAGCCAGACGGAAGCAACTCCTCAGTAAAAGGCACATGATAGCCCACCTGGAGTTTGCTAAAAGGCACCTGAAGGACACTCAAACCATAAGAAACAAAATTCTCTGGTCTGATGAAACAAAGATTGAACTCTATGGCCTGAATGGCAAGCGCCATGTCAGGAGGAAACCAGGCACTGCTCATCACCTGGCCAATACCATTCCTACAGTGAAGCACAGTGGTGGCAGCATCATGCTGTGGGCATGGAAGCGCTCAACTTTTCTTCTCCGGACAAGATGTTTTCTGGATGGCCCAGATTAATTTAATGTCAGTCCTCAATCTGGGACTGACATTAAAGTGACCTGGACACCCTTACAAAACAGCAGATTCCTATAAACAACTATTATAGGACTATATTTCAGAACTTAAAAAATCCAATATGGGGCATAATATTGTGCTATACTGAGACATACCATTGAGAACTTACAGAAGAAATATTCCAGAGTACAATAATCTATTGGTGGGTTTTCCACCTGTATACACATACTATGAAACATTTCAGAAGACTATTGTGCACTCAGAATTGTGCTTAATTATGGACTTCCTAAAACTTGTGACCTCAACAAGTAACTGAAAAGTAATCGTAAAAGTAACTCCACATAGTTGCTTGCTTTTGGGGTTTTACGCTAAGGCCCTCTCCTTTTCAAAGGAACATACACTGTTGAACATTGATGTCATGGGCTCAAACTACTATCACGGTCATGCACTGCCCTCTAGTGGACTTTCCTAATAATATGAAATTACAGGAATGGGACACCAGGACAATGGTTAAAAGACGTGTATGAGGGAGAACAGGCTCCATGTCAGCTTCAATCATTAACACAGACACATAATGGGTCCAAGTCTGCTCCATTTATTGAACCAGAAATATTTTCCACATTGATTCAATTAGCCCAGATGGAATGGTGAAGCCTTTCCTCTCGCCACACAAGAATGTACCAACCTGGCCACAAACTGACAAAAGACAGCTCCCGTTTGTCCAGCAGATGCATATTAGCCAAAGGAGGGAGATATCATTACATTGTCACCCTGTAATAATCAGTAAATAAAATGATTATATAACATCAATTTTGATGTTTAAATTCAAATGTTGCAGTGTTAAAATATCACAGCAGCAACTTCCTGTATCAATGCTTCCCAAATGACAGGTGTGGTGAAAATGTCGCTATGGTTGCAGAAATATCAAAATGTCCATGAGTATTTCAGAGGAGTGACCGACAGACAGATGATAACACTCATTCCTCAGTGGTGTCCTTTTTGCTGGTCTCCTGTCCCTCAAAGATGGGGTACTTGCTCTCCACCTCAGCCCAAGTCATTACTCCGTTGGCTAGATCACGGATAATCCCTGGCAACTCACTGACCTGGAGAGACAGAAAACACAGAACACAGTTAACACAGACAGTCATCAATACATTATTTCACGTATCTTAGTTCAATTTAACTTTCAGAACTTTGTTTTAACGTAGCACAGTACATTGATATAGTCAAGTCACCAACTGTCGAGTCTGAGTAGAGTCGCTATTACCAGAGTTCAAGTCAGAGTCGTGAGTTTGAGTAATCAAGTCTGAGTTGAATTCTACATTGCTCAACTCTGGCACCTTTAAAGAGCTGATATACAAATAAAAAAGAGGGTCTACATTAAACAAAAACAACATCACTGTTACCATTCAAAAAAGTAGTTTTACTTTTTGTATTTTAGCAGAAAACTGAAAGCAGCAGATATACAGAACTGATTACACGTTAATATCTATTTCTTTATAGCAAGTACTATAGGTACAATATAATGTAACATCCGTGTAGGCAAACTTCACAATCCGGGGCGCATTTTTCAAATGTAAACATGTAGTAGGGAGCTCGTTAATCATGCACAACTGTTGTATATATCAATATCACGTCCTTTGTTATGAGAGTAGTGACAGAGAGAGAATGGTAGTTGCGTTAATTGAGTGATGTCAGTGAGCATGTTGTCAAGCAAGGAGAGCGAGTGATAGCGCTGTCTGACTGAGAAGCATGTGTGGCTGTGAAGAAAGAGAGATCGCAAAGACGGTGTAAAGTGATTTAACAAATAACAATAAAACAACAAGCTTCTCAAGACACGGTGGCTTCACCTGTGGTTAATACTGTCGGTGAAGTGAAGTGGTGTTACCCACAAAAGAACATCAGTCCTGGAGGTGAATGAGCACATTTGAAAGCTGGGAATGATTGGGTCATTATGATGGTATGAGGGCCAGATTGGAAATGACACTCGTTTTATGTCACATCCAAAAAATATGACCATATACAGTGCAGATCTAGGGAATGTCCAAGCCCAAACCTGTTAGATTCAAAGGCAAATCCAAAGTAGGACACAGGATGCTATTTTGCTGGCTTTTCCAGAGTGAGTTACATTAAGTACAGGTACATACATTAGAGGAACTATAGTGCAGGGGCGTCAATTGGGTATGGCTAGTTTCGTATCAAAACGATAAAGGCTTTAAAATAAAAATAATAAAAACGAATTTGCCTTAAAATATAGCAAAATAAATATGCTCTTATCGTTTTCTCACACCCTTGTCCATGCATCCCAATTCTCAAGCAATTTGCTTTGGGCTCAATAAAACAAGTGACATTTATTTTACTTATCGACCCCCTCTGTTTTTACCAAGGTGCACACTATATGTAATGCACGTAGCCTATTCATATTGCACGTTGAGTGTTTGCATGCGTGTTCTGTGTAACAGCTATAGGTTACAGTTTTATTAAGTAGCTAAACTTATAAACATTATTCGGGATGGGAAGAAAAATCTGAAGCAAGTTTGCATTTAACGAGCATCCAACAACAGATTATATGAAACCGAAAAACCAAATATCAATTGATGGATTATTCACACAACGTAAAGTTGGCGGTGTTGCTCCTGAACAGGTGCCAGTCTAGTGCCAGTGTCCCATCCTCAGTCTAGCCAACAGAGCCTACAGCTGCAGCTACTGCTAGCCGAGCAACAGCAGGCAGGGTCAGGGACACGTCAAGGCTTAAAACCCACTCATTCCTGTCTTGGCCAATACCCCACGAGGAACGACAGATGATATTCCAGCATACATTAGGATGACTCATTTTCTGTTTTGCACCGACACTGTGATCACCTTCGCCAATTTATATGATACCACAGTACTCCAAGCCCCGTGCAAGGCCCTAGTATTGTTGAGTTAGGAAGATGATGATGGTGACGAGGATTTCACATTGTCCACCTTTACCAAGCTCAACTCCATACCGAGTGCATTCTCAGATCTTATCAAGCTGTTCATCGCTGCAACAGTGCCTAGGTCTACAGCATCCAATGACAGATTATTTTCTGTTTTAAAATGCGTCAAAAACAGCAACAACCTCAGAACAACCATGAGTGATGACATATTAACCCACCTCATGCTTATGGCTGTGGAATCTACACTGGTAAATACATTAAACATGGATGATCTGGTGACAGACATTGAGCAGTTAAGGCTAGGGGTGGGTATTGGCAAGTACCTCGCGATACAATATATCACGATACACATGTTATGATTCAATACATCACGATTTATTGCAATATCACAACTGAATCCCAATACTTACTGAAGTGCTAAAGAAATGCAAATAATATCAATTTATATACTTCAAAAGGGCAATCTTTTGTTAATAGGGGTTATTTAAAGATTGTCTTTTGAATTACACAGTCTAATAATATTACCCCTAATAAGAAATTTAACTTAAATTTGAAAAAACATACATTTAAGGATTCACCTTCAGAATAGTTTAACCAGTGTGATCGACTTAGCAGCAGGATATCAACAGCAGTGTCAGGTAAGGTATATTGAGAGCATATTGTTAACACCTAAAAGGCTTAACGTGATTTAATGTAGGCCTACCTAAACAACGATTAATAATAACCACATTTCTCTTTCATATTCCTCCCCATAACTTGTTTTTTCAGTTTTGAGTGGTTATGGGGAGAAATGTGGTTATTATTGATCGTTGTTTAGGTACATTAAATCACATTAAGCCTTTTCCTTACAATAGGTACTAATGAAGCAGAAATACTTTTTGGGTTAGTTGTTTTTATAGTTTTCAGTGGTTATGAGAAATATGAGAGAGAAATATGGTTAATATTGATTGTTGTTTAGGTACATTAAATCACGTTAAGCCTTTTCCTCGCCATTGGAGCCAATGAAGAAGAAAACTTTAACCTAAGATTACTTCTATAATCATTGGATTTCGGTTTAGTTATTTTGACAGGCTTAATTGTTCATGACAAGATATGGCCATGAGAAATTTGGTGACGATTGATCGTTGTTTAGGTACATTAAACAATGTTAAGCTTTTTCACGTTAAGCAAAAACCAACGTCGACCAAAAGTAACCGTGCAACCGCTCGAGTCTAATGTAATCAAGCGGAATTGCCATGAACACAATCATCTGTGCACTAGAATCAAAGCTTGGTTAATAACCCAAACTTGCAGAGAACCAAGACACTCACATTATCGATGGGGAAGTACATCACATACAAATAGCTACACTTCATGGTAGATATATTAAGTTAATGTTGCAGGCTGCATGGTAGAGGCTGTCACAAGGAGAGGCTACTGAACAAGACCGTAACCAAGGGTACTGCTTGAGTCTAATGTAATCAAATGGGTGTCTCCTCCCCCCGTGGGCACGCGAACCGGTGACAAAATCTATTAACTCAGTAGGCCAACCAACAACCGTCCGGTTGACTCTGACCCGCGTAAAAGAGTCGGTTGTCTAATCACCAGTTGGCTGATTTCTAGAAACCAGAGTTCTTCGGTAAGGGTGGGGATAGCGGCAGGTGTCACCCGCTGCTTAGTGCTTACTGACACCTACAGGACTGTGCTTAATACTGCACTCACGTTATTTCTTTCTCACATGTTACCGGCATTAAATCAAATGAGCAAACATCGATTCTAGAGCTCAGAGTATCGATACAAAATCGTGAAGAATTGCGATTCATCATTAAATCATTGTATCGGCACAGCCCTAGTTAAGGCCCAGACTCTACCCTCTTATGGACTAAACAAATAGGAGCCTATAACACCAGAATGTAAGATGTGAATGTCCTTCTCCTAATCTAAAGAGAAAATAATCAGACAGCAGCCTGATGCTATTTGATGAATTGTACTTTAGTTAACCATCTTTGGCTTTGTCAAAACACACTGATGTTACATTAGAAGCAATTAAATGGTTAGATGTGATTTGATGTTGGAGAACTTTTTCAGAGTGTACTTGGACTTTAGGTAGCACAATCTGAAAGTATTGCACTGTATGTTCATTGTATGCATGTATTCTTACAATCTACAGTATGCACAAAATGCACTCATTCAGGACTATTTGTCTACGAGAAAGAAATCGACCTCTGATAGGTCATTAATAAGCCCGTCTGTGAATATGTCAGTGAGTGAACTTGTTCGTTCTTCCAAATTTTGACAATTTTACCTTTCCGGTAACAAATGAGTTCAAACATGTTATTGAAGACTCAAATAGGCCTTAATACTTGGAAATTATAATAGTTGTAAAATAATTATAAAATAGTAATGATAATTAGAACTTCCCTCTCTATCTATATTGCTGAAATGTGCAGCAACATTGCTTTATTTTATTTTAACATTATTTAACCAGGTAAGTTGACTAAGAACAAGTTCTTATTTATAACAATGGCCAGGGAGCAATTAGGGTAAAGTCGTTCTCGAAGGACAAAATGACATTTGGCACAGTCGGCAACCTGACTGCAAATCTGCCTCTCTAACCACTGAACCATGATGAGTGACAAGAGAGAGAGAAATTTTAAAACAGTTTTAACAGCATAGTAGGTCTTTGACTTTATGTCCAATTGCCATGCCTTGGCTGGCTGTCTGACTTCATACATAGTCCATAGAAGATGTAACTGTCTTTTTCCATGAAATGGGCATTTACCCTATGCGCTACGAGGGGTGAATTGGCAGGGATAACATACCTGCAACATATTAATGCACATTAATTAACTTAAAATGCTGCGAATGAGTACAGCTGTCAGATACAGCTGTAAGAATGCAGTTGACAGGTGCAGAACCCAGTGGAGGATTTTAAGTTGTCTAAAATAAATTAAATGCAGTGCGAAAGCGCACCAAAAAAAAATACACAAACTCATTAAGCTCGATTCAGAAAATGAAACAAACCTTGAAACACAATGACACTGACTGACAAAAGCAAGGGGTGACAGAGCGAGCTCCACATAATTATACAACAAGTCCAGGACTAGATGGAGTGCTTTTGGTTGATGAGCGGGTGTGAGCTGAATAGGGGCTTATAGTGTAGCTCATTCTACAAGTTAACATTATTCTTTTGCACATCGGAAAATAACCACTTGAGTCCAAAATGTTGCTCTCTAATGGAGTTATAATAAATAAATTATTCTCATTAAACAAGAGACACTCTTGAAGCCTACAAAATAATTATTATGCTTAAATTATAAAAATGAAAAGGGACAAATAATATTGTTATGGCCTTCTAAATTATTTAGTAAAGCTAGGTATTATTCTGGCATCTTTTTAGCCTTAATATAGCTTACTTTCTGATTGTTTCGGTCACTGTCTTGGATTTTTTGTTTTTATGTTATGGGGGATAAGAAACAAAACTTTGCTCTTCCTCATCTATTTGACAGTTGGCAGTTCCTCAGCATCAGTCCATAGAATAAACGTGATCCAGTAGGCTATATCTAAACATATTAAATTGTAAGAAATTAGAGGCTATGTTTTCAAACGTAAAATAATTAATAACACCCTAATCTGTGTTACTTCAGTATGTGAACACTGGTTTCCTTTATTATTAAATGTTGTCTTTATTGCTCTTTTTATTAAAGATGTTTGTGACAAAACCTAACACGACTCCCTATGCAATTCGTCTATCTTGCAATCTTGTTTTGTCATTTTCTCTATCCCTTTCCCATAGGCTATAGCATATTTTCAAAAATACTTTCTGAAATGGAACCCTATTGCACAGACTAGGGCTGGGCGATATGGCCAAAAAATGATATCACGATAAAAAAATATGTTTTTTCGATACGATATGCCTGACAATATATTGAAATATATATAGGACCTGCTGTGACTTGATTAAATCAAAGTGTATATTCTGCTGTATAAACAAATAGAAACAATACATACAAAAAAATATTGATTAACCTTGTTATATTTCTGTTTAGAAGTTTCAGGTAAAAAACTGAACTACAAGTAATATGAAATACTCCTTATTTGTTGGCTGTTTCTTTGTTTCAGAACAAATCCAACTTTTATCACAATATGTCAATATGGGATATTCTTCTCGATATTATTTTCAAAAACTCGATAACGATAAATATTGAATTATCGCCCAGCCCTAGCACAGACAAACATTTTTAATCATCAAAAGGTACAGCAGATCATGCTGCTTGGTGCATTCAGCTTATTCTAAAATTACTTTCATGGATCTCTTGCAATATTTCCGTAACCTACCACATATTCTTACAATGAAGCCTATGGTCTATAGCAGGGGTGTCCAAACCCTTCCATGGAGGGCCTAGTGTATGCAGGTTTTTGCTTTTACCTTGTACAAGGCTGATGTAGTAGATCACTAATTGGTTAGGATCTCCCCTCACCTGGCAGTCTAGGTCCTAATTTGGCTCTAATTGAAGGGAAAGACCAAAAACCAGCATACACTAGGCCCTCCATGGAAGGAGGTCTATAGCAAATAGGGGAACACCAGATTAGGCTGTTTGTCATTTTAGCCAGCTCAATGTGCTAGACATTTATGCACCACCAGATAAGTCATCAGCAGTCAAGTTCAATTTAAACAAAACATTGTTTTTGACATTGTCACATGGTTGCCATTGACTATGTCTGATATCCATCATCGAGAGTCGATGTAATCGTCCTATCACCCAGCCCTATTTGGACTGAGCCACAGAACCAATTGGCATCGCCAATAGCATACCTCAGGTAACCTTACCTTTCTAAAACAGTAAAGTACACTGATGTATCTGAAGTATAGACGTACCTCAGCCCTGATCTGCCTCATGGAGTCGCGATCCCTGAGAGTGGCTGTGTGGGGCGTCTTGTTCACTGTGTCAAAGTCGATGGTGATTCCGAATGCCACGCCGATCTCATCTGTCCTGGCATATCGCCTCCCGATGGATCCTGACGAGTCGTCCACCTTGTGGGACACGCCCTGTTTGGTCATTGCTTCAGCTGCCGTTGGGAAGGGGGTGACAATATATGGGAGCCATTTGAACACCACATTTAGTTCTGTACAATGCACAATGACACTTAACAAATACTTCTCTAAATTAGTCATGGTCTGACCTTTAGATATAATTCAAGGGCTAAAGAAATACTCACATAATTCCTTAACGAAAGGCATGAATTCCTGATTTTGGCTCAAAGGCAGGACAGAGCATTTATAAGGAGCTACCGTGGCAGGGAAGCTGAAAAACTGGTGACCAGATGGAGGAGAGAAATCAGTCTTTCCAAACCCTTTTCACACTGGAAATCTGTGTCTTAACAGCCTGTGATGATCAGTGGGTATAACAGTACTCACCGTTCTCTGTTCATCTCCCTGTCTGACCTGGAATGTATGCTCGAAGATGGAGTACATGATTCTCCCAATCCCAAAGGACGGCTCGATGACGTTAGGTACCACCTCCTCCACTAAAGCGGAAAGCAGTCATTCCATTACACAGGCTGTGTTTGCACATGCAATGCAAATCAGATGTTTTCCACTGGTCTTTTGATCAATCGGTTTAAATATTTTGTTAACTCAGAAGGAGATCAGAATTGGGCTGGCTGTGTAAATGTGGCTTTAGATCCTTTAATCCAATTTGTCTTAAGAGTATTTTAGTGGTCCATTCAATAGAAAGTTCACATCATAGAACAACTCACCATCAACATAAACCAAACAACTATCATAGAATTCAGCTTTGAAGACAGTCACCATAGTGAGCAGAGCAAAAATCATTGTAGCC
Source organism: Umbra pygmaea (assembly GCA_016801145.1). NCBI lineage: Eukaryota > Metazoa > Chordata > Actinopteri > Esociformes > Umbridae > Umbra > Umbra pygmaea. The sequence goes on from JACXGM010005921.1 coordinate 14,710, forward strand.
TCAACCGAGACTCTGTATTGCTATATAAGAGTCTTGTATGTATCCATTAGTATATTCAAATGTGAAACTAAACCACTCAAAAATCAGCAAAAAATAATCTCATTAAACAAATGCATGTGTATAATCTACTGGATGGTATACGTACAAACCAGGAGTGTAAATCCGTTGAACCTATTTACCAATTTATTAAAAATCCCTTTGTTCCCAGGCAGTGCTACCAAAACTACAGTCAGACACCTATCTTTGAATTCAATGAGTGTAGGTCATGAAACTGAACAAAAAAGAAAGTTGACTGTTGAATTTTAATCTACCAATTCACATGAGATTCCAGTACAGCGCTAGGAATATGCTGAGTCTCATTGAGGCTAAACACATGGATGAGTATACAGAATATTTTATAATCTACTTTACTTTGGAGCCAACAGTGGAAAAGTTTTATCGAAATGTAAATCCAGACTGCTTTCTAATCTTTTGTAAACAAAGTGTGTCTTAACCATTAAAGGTACTTATTTGTTTTGCCATGTTTTTGATAGAAATTTTTATGTATTAAAATACATGTCCACAACATTAACCAAGTTGCAAATGTCTATTACTGTTGGAAATGACTGATTTATAATTTATTATTTACATATAATGACAAAGACAAATTTTCAGCAGCCATTAATTCAGTGTTCTAATGAGGACCTTTAGCGCATCCATAATCAATCATGTTTTGACTATAATTTCTGATAAATTTTACACCACCTTGCTGAAAGAAGGTACCAATTCCTATAAAAAGGCAAAATCATGGGTGTTCTAAAAAATTTGACTGGTAATGTATCTGTATAAAAATTGGACTTGACACATCATCCTAAAAAAAAGATGAATTCAACTGAAACAGAAAATCTAACCCCCTGGAAGTTGACTAGGTTGTTTCTAAAAGCTGTAGATAGTGTTCTCTCACCGTGCAGAGTCTTCTGGAACCTCTTCACACTGACCATATCCTTGGTGAGTTTGAACGTCTTTCCTTCCGTCTCTATGGTGAACTCCCTTTGGAAGGTTAGGATTAGGTTACAAGTACGGTTAGATTCGTCCAAGACAACAATCAATGACTGAAATATCACGTTTCATAGTGACCACTGCTCACCCGTCGCTGTTGAGAAGAGTTTCCTGTTCAGTGATGAAACACTCATCACAGACAGCTAGATAGTCCATTGCTAGCTTGGCATCCTTCTTATAGGATTTACCAATGGCCCCCTTATTGGGCTCAAATTGGACAATATCTACAACTTTGGGCTCTTTAAGAGGCTTCTCTGCCACTAGAGGGACCTTGGTGGCCCGAGCGTGGCACAGCAGGTCGAAACAAGAGCGGTCGGCGCAGCCCACTATCTCTATCCAGCCCTGTAGAGCACAAAGAATAGACCGAGTTATGCTACATTTAGCTGAACAGACAGATGTAATGATAATGGGTTAAGGTTAGGGGGTCATGGTGTAACTCACGTATGATGTTTTGGTCTCTGCATCCCAGCAGTCGCAGGCGTAGTGGGCCATCTCGTTGTCCATGTGCTGACGGAAACGAAGCTTGTCTTTGGCTACGCCCACTTTAATGAGGTAGAGGTAGATCCTTCCAATGAAATATCCCAGGACGGAGTTATTGATCACCCCCTGACATAGAGACAGAGTTACCAACACTCAAAGTGTTACCAATTTAACTGCTGTTTTGGTTGTTTGTTGTAGAAGCTCTCTGACGGATGGCTTCAACGTCCTACCTGGGTCACGGCGTCCCCCAGGTTCATGATCTGAGCCGACTGACCACTGGTCTGGGCCTTGGAAGAGTACAGCATGATATCCAGATCAGCCACGTTGGGGAACTTTGGGTGGATCTTCTCAGAGGGGTCAACAAAATGCTCGATCTCTGCCATGGTGAACTCTCTGCAAAAACCATCACCCTCAGCTTAATCTCTCATCACAGAGTAACAAACAACCTCATGCTCAGTCCCACACTCACCGGACACGGATGAGTCCTGAGCGAGGAGAGATCTCGTTCCTGAAGGAGTTGCCGATCTGAGCAGCAGCAAAGGGCAGCTTTCCCTGGTTGAACTCCAACAGGCGCTTGAAGTTGAGGAAAATTCCCTGAGCGGTTTCAGGCCTCAAATAGCTGCATAACACAAGCGAGTCAGTCTACAGTACAACCAAGCCAGTCAGTCTATACTATAGCTATATACATCAAAATTCTTAAAGGAGAATTCCGGGTGATTTCAAAACGTAGCTCTGTTGTTTGCATATCGGAAGTGCTGTCCGTAGCGTTAATAACTCAAACAATCTGTATTGCCAAAACCGTATATACCTTTTGTTGCAAGTTTACAACCATTACAGATTTACGGGGCAAATTAAAAAGCGTGCTTTGAGCCACTAAACATGTTCAAAATGTCATTACTAGTCCATATCCATTTGCACTGATTCCTTATAATAAACACAGCGAGTTTGAACAAATAAGTTTGTGTACATACCTCAGTTTATTCCCCATTTTCCAGTGAAGTCCACACTAGTCGATTGTCGAAGTCATACAATTCAATATTCCAAAACGTATTTTTTCCGCAAAAAGAAACAATTTGCTGTGGTTATATCCATAAACTACTTTGATTGGGTGTAAACTGACACTTGCCTTCACAGCTCCCAAGAGTTCAAGAGTTATCGCGCATGAGCAGAGGTAACTAAGCAACACTGTTGAGGAAGCGGTGTCAAGTTACTTGGCTGACTTGCTACATTATTTGGACATAACCACCGCAAATAGATTTTTTTGAGGAAAAAATACGTTTTGGAATATTGCATTGTATGACTTCGACAATCGACTAGTGTGTGCTTCACTGGAAAATGGAAAATAAACAGAGGTATATACACAAACTTATTTGTTCAAACTCGCTGTGTTCATTATAAGGAATCAGTGCAAATGGATATTTTGAACATGTTTATTGCCTCAAAGAAGGGTTTTTAACTTGCCCCATAAATGCGTAATGGTTGTATACTGGCAGCAAAAGGTAAACACGCTTATTGGAATACAAATTGTTTGAGTAATTAACACTACGGACAGCACTTCCGATATGCAAACAACAGAGCTACGCTTTGAAACCGCCCGGAATTCTCCTTTAACTGAGACCTTCATTACCCTGTCATGTTTCCCCCTGGTCCGATGGAGGTCTGGAACATCAGGTTAAAGAGATGTGGTGCTGAGAGATCATTTCCTGTGGTGGGGGACTTTACGCTGTATTTCACAAAGAGGTCCGTCAACTCTTCCTGGGTGTAGTTGTCCATCTGCATGGATCATAGAGAACAGTACTGTTGATCAATGCAACATTTACACACACACACACACACAAATCTAGTCTTCTACTCCTGTATTGGCAACAAATATGATGAGTACGAAAAAGGTAGCTTGGGAAATGTTGGACGTTGGCAAAAAAACTGGGTAATGGCCTTGAAAACATATTTGTGCTTTCAGGATAATGTATTTAGTTTTGTTTTTCACTGGTGTCTATCTGAAGTGTATCTCTACAAGTCCAGAAGAACATACCTGAGTGATCACATCCTCCATCTCAGCCTTCTTCTCTGCAGAACACTTCTTATCAGACATCAGTTTCTGGAGGTGGGCTGAAGGGAAAGAGAACCATAAAGCATTCAGATTGGCTGGCAATGCTTCTGTTGGGACAGACCAGTTCAAGAAAGACCAGTTAGAGACAGACCGTGTACCTGGTGGCTGAATAAATGTAACAGGAAGCTACTGTAGTAAAACAGCTGTAGTTACTGTTGTATCAAATATACTGTTTGTGACTGAGCGCTGTGTCTTTCTCTGGGAAAAATGTCAACCCTCCCCTTGTGATAGCGCAGCTCCAGGCCTCAGAAAGCCTTCTGTGATTTTTACTGATCCATCTACTTCCCAGAAACACTGACTCACTCCCAGAACCCAGCAAGCTTCAGCCAACATCAAACAGAGCTCCCTGGCTAACTGCTTAATTGTTTGGACTAAGCTGTGCATTGTTGTTCAGACTGTCACAAGGCTTCGATCGATTCAATGTTGGAGTTGAGAACTACCAGCTGGCTCGTCATGTGAAGAAGGACGCACCTTTGAGCAGATGGTCTGCCCTGAAACACTCTCCATTCTTTACATCCTTCACCATGTAGTCAGCAAACTTGTCCACATGTCCAGATGTCCTGTGGACATAATACATTAAAGACCAACATTCATATTGGGCCAGAACAGAGCTGTCCCATTAGAGACCAACACTCAACATTCCAACACATACATAACAGAGAGTACTCCCACTATGTCAGGAACGTCAGCATGACGGCTGTGCAGCATTGCGACTCACTTGAGGACAGGTTCTGGGGTTAGCATGGTACAGTCGATCTCCAGGATCTGCTCCTCCTGGATGAAGTGTTGCCTCCATGCCTGCAGGATGTTGTTCTTCAGGGCACAGCCCACAGGGCCAAAGTCATACAGCCCACTCACACCTGGAAACAGAAAACGGCAGGTATATATATACACACCCACCACTCCCACCTGGAATGTTAGTCATATAGACTAGGGATGAGGATTTAAAATTATTTCACTATTTTCAGTATTCAAAATAATTTCTGAATATTTAGATTTTGTTTAATGCTGCTGCCGTTCCATTGGCTGACATGACACCAAGCATACATTCCCACCTGGAATATTACAGTCATATAGACCACTCCCTTTTCCATCTGGGATATTACAGCCATATAGACTACTCCCACTTGGAATATTATTCACATAGACCACTCCTATCTGGTATATTACAGCCATACAGACCACTGCCATCTGGTATATTAGAGCCATACAGACCACTACCTCCTGAAATGTGACCAACCACATACACGTTGGCTTGTCATCACAAGTCAAATTCAGCTTTAAAATGCTAAATCAAACACTGCAATTGGAGAATCACTGGGAAAGTCATGAGGAAATACGTATCCTAAAATGTAATTTCTGTTTGTTTGAACACAAGCTGAAGTTAAGACCTAATTTCTCCAGCTGTATAATAGGTACAGACCTCATTCGAATTCTAAGACTTGATATTTTTTTCTACTGAAAGCCAATGGCACGAAGGGCCAAGTGTTTTAAATTGGAGGGGTGCAGGTTTTGGTAATTAGCATGATTTAAATGGATAAAAAAATCTATAAACACAGGCTGAATTTGAGAGCTACTGTTTCCTGTATTAATAATTCACCTTTTCCACATTGTTATGTTACACCCTTATTCCGAAATTGATTTTTCCCCTTAAATTTCTACAAAGACTACCCCATAATGACAATGTGAAATAAGTGTGTTTGAAATCTTAAGAACAATTTATTAAAAATAAAAACAAAAAAGCACATGTCCCCCGGCCAATAACATCCCTACTGTGAAGCATGGTGGTGGCAGCATCATGCTGTGGGCATGTTTTTCAGCAGCAGGAACTGGGAGACCAGTCAAGATTGAGGGAAAGATGAATGCAGCAATGTACAGAGACATCCTTGCTGAAAACATTCTCCGGAGAGCTCTGGAGCTCAGACTGGGGCAAAGGTTCATCTTCCAAAAGGACAACAACTCTAAGCACACAGCCAAGATAACAAAGGAGTGCCTACAGGACAACTCTGTGAATGTTCTTGAGTGGCCCAGCCAGACCCCAGACTTGATCATGATTGCACATCTCTGGAGAGATCCAAAATGGCTGTGCACCAACACTCTCCAATCCAAACTTATGGAGCTTGAGAGGTCCTGCAAAGAAGAACGGGAAAAACTACCCAAAAATAGATGTGCCAAGCTTGCACTTTGTGACCCTGTCTGTGAAAAGCGCTGTATAAATACATTTTACTTACTTACTTATTTACTTGTAGCATCATACTCAAAAAAGTATTTTTTATGAGGCTGTAATTGCTGCCAAAGGTCCTTCAACAAAGTATTGAGCAGAGGCTGTGAATACTTATGTACATGTGCTTTTTCCATTTTCTATTTTTAATACATTTTTACTAGACTCAGAAAATATTTCACACAAAATATATTTTTTCCCTGTTTATATTTACAAATTACACACAGCCTTGTTATTCAACTAAAATGACTTGTTTTTTACTTTGTCATTCTGAAATGTTACAATGTGCAACTTCCACCCAATTTATAAAATCCACTCACTTATTAGTGACAGATCACTAATACCTAAAAAACAATGTAAATGTTGTTTCCTTGGTATGTGTGCACAGATCATTAGGTCTATGCACTGCCCTTACCTCCATAGATGGCAAATGCTTGATCATAGAAGAACCTTCTCTTCAATGTATCCTCCATTTTAGTTCTGTCAACAATGTCATCTTTGGGCTGCAGGGACAGTTCCTGTGTGGTGAAAATAAATAATATAAATTCAAAACAGGACAGTGCTGTTCACTGTGAAATTAAGCTCAGCTATTAGGGGAAACCTCTGCCAAATGTAAACAAAGAAACATGCTAGACAGATTATACATGTTGAATTTTGTATTATTTTAGCTTGAACCTTATGATGCATGAGTGATGTAAAAGTGGATATTGTAAAATAATAGTTTTTTTATTTGAACATTAAAAAAAGAAAAAAAATAGGTGCAGTTTCTTACAGCAGGAACCCCCCAATAATCCAGTCTATTGCAACAACGCTAACCTTAGCTTCCAGAGTTCTCTTCCTGGCCTTTAGTTCTGCCACAGCCTTAGTGATGTCCATATCAGGGGAACCATCCTGTTTCATCTGGCGCACCAACTCACCCTGCAACGGAGAGGTGTGTGATCATAGACAAAAAAGTAACACAAGCTAGTTGGTTCTGTTTCAGCCAAAGTAATCTTCCCACTTAAAGAAAACTCCGTGTTCAAGACATGTCTTATAACAGACAGCCCAGAGCAGTGACTCCACCCTGCACATCCAAACATCTCTGGATCGGTCTGAAACGTGGCACCGGTTGAATAAGACGCAGGCTGCTACTGTACTGTAGTAGTCAGGCTTTGACATAACCAATGCAGCAGTTTTGCAACAATTATTAATTAGATTTGTCTTACTACAGTAGTTGGTTGGTGTAGTAAATTGTCAACACATGTACAATATAAGTCAGTTATTAGCTACTTCCTCAAATCAACTGTATTGTAATTAAAAACATTTACCTGAACAAAAGCAAGTTACAGCCATCCACAACATTTAATAGTTAGATAGTACAGCAAATATGGAAATTAACTGTTAACTAAGTTAGATATAATGTGACTAAGGTTACATGTAACACTTATTGTCTAGATAGATAGATAGATAGATAGGTGGGCCTAGCTACTGCAACTACAGTCAGCATCTGTGATTGAGCCGTCAATTCTGGGAGATACATTAATGAATACTGTCCTTTCAGGCATATTTAGCGAGCTTGAAAATAGGGAAATAAAGGTTTCAGCTCAATTCATTGTGGCTTTCAATTGCAATGTACCTGTTCTTTCACTGCCAGCCTCAATGGGGCAAGAATCTCTTCCATGTTGCCACTCATTTTTTGTCCTTCGGAAAGCTTCAGCCAAATACTTTTCTTTTCCGTCTTACACAAGCAGACAGACAGGGAAAACTGCCTGGTTAGAGGTGGACAGGGCAACGGAGACGGTAAGACCCGGCAGAGCTTCGGGACCGAGCGGAGAGTGGTGGTAAGAGTGCTGGCCTTCAGCAGTGCTGATGTTGCGCTACGAAGCATGGACCCAGGGCTGAACCGTAGTCTGTGGATGGAACTGAATGATGAAATCCCCGGAAACAAGTAAATTCACTTATCGGTAATTCAGCAGCTGCTTCGCCATAAAAATAAATAAAATCACTTGATGCAGATTCGACAAACTATTCCATCTATTACCACAAGATGTCATTGTTACTAGTAAGGCGCACAGAGAAGTGATTAATTCAGAGGGTTGTTCTAATCTTACACTTTAGAACATACTGGCTGCTTTCAGTTATATTTTCTACTGTTCACTTATATTGCCTATGTTATCATTAAAAGGGGAGCAATTGTTAGCTGTCATGTCTTCTTGGCAATGTGCTATTGAAACAAGTCATTATCTCAATCAAATTGCTTTTTATACTTGGTTTGCAACTGACATGCAACTGAAAGCTAAAATTAAAGTGAGCCTGTGTTTTTTGCTTTGGGCAATTCGTCCGTCTCCTCCTGTGCTTTCTTCCACAACTCACTCCTTTCAGATGCTTCTTATAACTCAGTTATTCCCACAGATATTAAACAGTACACCAACACTCCCACTTTTCCCCATACCAATCTCAGGTGAGGAATGACTAGTCGTTTACCTCAAGAATGAAGATGAGTATAAACATGACATAACATGCAGTAAAGAAGCATGTTAGCTGTAGCTGGCCTAAGACTGGGTCTAAAGCTGTGCACAGTGTAATCTGGAAAACCTGTTATGTTATTAAGATCTCTATGACCTGCTCTTCCCGGTTTTCCACACAAAATATTAAACATGACATTATATCAGTGGCTGACCCACTGTCTGTTTATAAAATCATATCTGCCTGGGTCATTGGCTGTTGTCCCTCTCTGTTTTTAAATACAGTTGTGTTCATAAATGTGCATACCCCTGATAGAAGTTGTAAACTATTGGCCATTTTTTGGAAAAAAACACTGATAATGCAGAAAATAAATATTTTATTTTATTAGTCAATCAGTTTCAAAGCTCTTGAATGAACCCTGCACATTTCATCCAGGATTACACAGACTTTACTGGATACTGAACCATGGGGAAAGCAAAAAACTGTCAAAGTACCTGCGAGAAAAGTGAACTTCATAAATCAGGAAAAGGTTTAAAAATATACCCAAAGATTTGAAAATGGCAATCAGTAGACTACTGTCCAAACTCTGAAAAATTTCAGGTAAACCAACGAAGATTTCAGCCACAACTGCCAAGAAAATTGGTCAGGATGCAAAGAGAAACCCACAAGCAACTTCAGCTGAATACAGGCTTCACTGCAAAAAAGTAGTGTGGCTGTTTCAAGATGCTCAATAAGGAGGTGCTTGAACAAAAATGTGCTGCATGGGTTGAGTTGCCAGAAAAAAACTGTTACTGCGCCAATGCCAATTTGCACCTAGACAAGCCTCAAAACTGCTGATCATCAATTTTTATGAAAATACCACCACAACAACTGCTGGAACAAAGTCATTTGGAGTGATGAGACCAAAATTAATTTTTGTCAAAACCATAATGCTGTTTAGACAGGAGTCAAAAAGGCCTATGATGAAAAGTACACTATTCTGACTGTGAAGCATGGAGGTGGATCTCTGATGTTGTGGGGTTGTGTGAGCTGTGAGTGGGACAGGGAATTTGGTCAAAATTGATGGAAAGATGAATGCAGTGTATTACAAAATTTTGGAGGACCGTTTGCATTCATCAGCCTTAAAGCTATGCATGTGTGGCAGTTGGACTTTACAACATAACAATGATCCAAAACACAAGGCCAAGTCAACCCTTCAGTGGCTACAGCAAAAAAAAGGGAAGGTTCTGGAGTGGCCATCACAGTCTCCTGACCTCATTATCATTGAGCCACTTTAGGGAAATCTGAAATGTGCAGGTCATGCAAGACAACAAAATAATTTAGGGGCCCTGGAGGCTTTTTGCCAAGAAGAATGGGCGGCTTTACCACCTGAGAACATTCAGGACCTCATCCACAACTATCACAAAAGACTGCAAGATGGCAATACACATTATTCAGAACTAAGGGTATGCAAAGAGTTTCATCGAGGACATCATTATATTCTTTATTGCTATGTTTTGTTTAATGTTTGTGATATTTTTGATGCATTAGTTTAATTTCAATCCCATTAAAAATAAAATAAATGTTTGGCACAATCACTCATGTTTACTTTAAAGAAAATAAAAATCTTGTAAATTCTGCCAGGGTATGTGACCTTATGAGCAGGACTGTACCGGCCTGACTTCAAAGACATTTCTGTTTTGACTTCCTGTCAAGATTTAAATACTTTGTTGCCAGATTATTGCCAAATGCTGAGCAATTTTCTTCTGTTGTTCCTTTAGGATATGTCACGGTCTCCCTTATGGGAACCTGACATTCATTTGAGTTTCTCACCTGTGTGTGCTGTTTTGATTTCTGTCTTGTGTGAAGTGTCGTTTTTGGTTTCCCGCTCCCCATGTCACATGACCCTTCTCATGATTTTAGTTACAGTGTGCATTGTATGATGTTTTTTTGTCACCAGCTGCCTGCATTTATTAATTTGTTCTTTATTTAAGTTCTGGCTTTATGTTAGGTAGCTGTCATTCATTATTATTGATAGTCATTCCGTGTTGTGTGTTCATGTACGTTAGTGTTGCAAGGAAGTATAATATATTTACTGTTTAGCCCCTTGTGGCAGTTTTTGTTTTAAACAAGTGTTTTGAATTAAACATGTTAGGTTTCACTATGTATCCCTTGCACCTTATGCCTTATGAAATTTAAAATCTAAATGATGATTAGTTGTTGTGCTCTATTCTAACAATGTGGTAAAAGCACATGGTACAGTATAGCTTTAATTATACTGTTAAATTCCTTGCAAGGTGGCTGAAAATTGAATTTTTCTATAAATTCCTCGTAATTGTATGACCTGAATTGTTAATTAGTTGACTTAATAATAAGATATTGTTAGAGAACCAGCTATGACAAAAGAGCATCTTGTTTGTGTTTGATGTCATGGTTGTTCCAAATGAAACATTTCTGTTGTGAAAATGTATGTTTGTATAGTAAACACTTGACAGCTTGTTTGTGGTAATTAGCTAATTTAAGTTTATCCACAGCATAGGGACATGGTAAAAAAAGTATGAAATATAAACATTCCAAAAACCACCTGGATTTTTACACAATCCATCACACAATCTGTTAGTAAACACATCTTTTCTAATTTTGTGATACTTTTCCCTCCAAATGAAATTATACAGCAGCTTGTCTTAAGAACCACACATAGGCCTGGGAATCTCCATAGATGAGAATATATAGGAGGCTCTGGATAAACCTGCAGCCTTGGAAAGCAGAACTCCACCCTGGAGAGAAAGGTCTCTTTGGTGCCAAGAATCTATTTTTTTCTTAATGGAATCATATATTGGATTTAAGTTTAGGTCATTCATCACTTTGGAATCACATGATATTTTAACCCCTAGATAAGTAACAACTTTTTTTGTAGCAATACCACAAATTGTTTGGGAGGCTGTCTCCCTAAGAGGCAGGAGCTCACATTTAGCAAGATACGATTCAAAAACAAGCCAGAGATTTCTGAGAATTAATATACAGTATGAAGAGTGGTTCTTACTTGATGTTAATTTTTCAGGAATATGGTGGTGTCATCTGCAAGTTGTGAAATCTTAAACATTCTTTCAGATATACCTTCAACAGATATACCCTCAAAATTACTTTTATGAATTATGGTACAAAGAATTTGCATAACCAATAAAAATAACGGGGGATGCTGGGCAACCTATGTGAATTTCAAATCTAAATGACGTCCCCAAGAGCAGTTTGACAGAGCTATTCCCCCCTTTGTATAACATTTTGTTGCATTAATAAAAAAGTGATCAAAGCCAACATTTTGTAATGTTGCAAAGATGATATCATGATTCACAGTGTCAAAAGTCTTCCTGAAATCTAGGAATAAAATCTCTTTACAATCTAATAAATCTAAGACAAAATGTATGTTGTTACATATGTGCCATCCTTTCATGAAACCAGATTGGCAGGTGTCAATTCTATTGCTTAATCCATAGCAGGATTCCGTCCTGGTCGTGGAACAACGGATCAGATCTTTACTCTGGCAAGGATCCTAGTGGGGGCCTGGGAGTATGCCCATCCTCTCAACATGTGTTTTGTGGATCTGGAGAAGGCGTATGACCGAGTCCCCCAGGAGATACTGTGGGAGGTGCTGCGGGAGTATGGGGTGAGGGGGTCCCTTCTTAGGGCCATCCAATCCCTGTATGACCAAAGCGAGAGCTGTGTCCAGGTTCTTGGCACTAATTCTGACTCTTTTCCGGTAAGGGGTTGGTCTCCGCCAGGGCTGCGCTTTGTCACCAATCCTGTTTGTAGTATTTATGGACAGGATATTGAGGCGTAGTCAGGGTGGGGATGGGTTGCAGTTTGGTGGGCTGGGGATCTCATTGCTGCTTTTTGCGGATGATATGGTCCTGATGGCATCATCGGCCTGTGACCTTCAGCACTCACTGGATTGTCGGTTCGCAGCCGAGTGTGAAGCGGCTGGGATGAGGATCAGCGCCTCTAAATCTGAGGCCATGGTTCTCAGCAGGAAACCGGTGAAGTGCCTACTCCACGTAGGGAATGAGTCCTTACCCCAAGTAAAATGAGAGCTGAGCCAGAAGGCAAAGCCTTCGATCTACCGGGCAGTTTTTGTTCCTACCCTGACCTATGGTCATGAAGGCTGGGTCATGACCGAAAGAATGGATGGACTGTTTTTCTCACCTTTTTCTAACCAATGTCTCTGTGATCTTATAAAGGCCGCTTTTGCTTTGGACTCATATATTTTATCTAGTTGGCTCTGAAGTAATATAAGTAGAATTTTGTCTTCATGAAATGCTATCTTTTCCTGTTCAAATTCTTCATCAAATTCTTTGACTAAATTTCAGATCTGTGCTTTACTTTGCTTTGCGTGATCCATTCCAATTTGCAATAAATGCTGACTGTATTTTAAATTTGAGAAATTTCCAGTCTTTACCATAGTCAGTAATAGTAGCAGAGTTCCAACTACTAATGATAAGCAGCTCAAACTCTTTTAGATTCTCATGTTGTACATTTTCTAATAACCACCTGAAAAACTTTATTGATTTTTGATTATTATGAAAACAAAGTATCATAATAAGCTCTATGGTCTGTTAATACAGCTGGTAGAATACTGATCTCTTCAGTGAATGGTTCCAAGCTGAAGGATATTAGCCAAATATCTATTCTCCATTGTAATGAAAAATCTTTATTGTTTGGTTTCTCAATCTCCAAATATCTATCAAGTTAAGGTTTTGGGAAAACAATCTAAGTTTGTTTTGTACCAGAATTTGACCTTGGTGGAAATCTGTCCCTTTCATTACACATGACCATATCAAAGTCACCTCCTATAATTAGTTTTGCATTGGAATATCTGACCATCAGCTCTGTAAGTAAAAATTAAATTTCCTCCAAAGGTAAACTATTGGGTACATTTGAACAATAACCATAGACATTACAATTGATTAGCTGTCTACACACTAATTAGAGACAAGGATCAGCTGGTGGTACTTATTTAAGACAAGGACAGAACAGTGAATTGGAAATAATGAATAATGTCCCAGTCTGACCACAAGATGGTGCTAAGCCATCCCATGGCACAGTTCATCCTGCTGTGACAACTGTTGTCTATATTTTGTATTATGTAAGTTATTAGATCAGTAACAGCAGGTAATCACTTGACCCTTCATCTGCACTGATCTTAGAACAATATTGTGGTTTGGCGCCTACAAGCTATTCACTACCATCTGCCCACCACTTTCACATCAGTTCATTTTTTGAGGTATTTTACATTTTTATTAATGGCAGAACACTCAGGACGAAGTGTCTAGGAGGACAGGTGTGTAGGGGTGACAGAGAGGAAGGCACAGACAGCATCTGACCTGGGACTCAAACGCTGGAGGCACCCTGGAGGATTATTGGAGGAACCCGGCGCCAGGGCCACGTTTGGTCCACAAAACTCCAGCATGCAACAGTTGAATTTTAAAGGAGAGGAATGGAGTCGAAGAAAGAATGAGTCAGGTGGCACAGATGAGATCCCAAAGCCCTACATGACTCAGGGTGATCTCCCATGTGGCAATGTGTCAGCTGTTTGTGGGGCGGGTTTCACATTTCACATGTTCCAGAGTGGATTCCACAGAGGGCTCCACATTGAGGATCAGCCTATATATAACCCATCAGCTGCAGAAACCATGAAGGGTCATGACAGCTGGCATTCAAATCCATCCGCCCCAGAGTTCACCCCACGTAGACTGAGACCCAAACTCCTCTTTCCAGACGAGACAGTGAAGAGTGCCTGCCCTCAGTGCTGTGTGGAGAGGAAACAGACAGGACCGACATCAATACACAGAAGGGCCCAACACTATATCCAAACACAGGAAGGACCTCTCATTCTCTGGCTAGCCGCTAGTCATCCCCCACTGGCCCCAGCACCATGGCTCTACCCATTGACCCGACCGAGGAGCCCAGGATGTACCAGCAGACGCTGCTGCAGGATGGGCTCTACGATCTCCTGGAGAATGACAAGCTGGTGGACTGTGTCCTGAAAATCAAGGACAAGGAGTTCCCCTGCCACCGCCTGGTCCTCTGCGCCTGCTCCTCCTTCTTCAGAGCCCTGTTCCTGTCTGACCTGGAGGAGGAGAAGAAGAGGGAGGTGGTTTTGGAGGACGTAGAGCCGGGAGTAATGGGGCTGATCCTCAAGTACCTCTACACCTCCACCATTAACGTGACAGAGCAGAATGTCCAGGACATTTTCACTGTCGCCAACCTGCTCCAGATCCCATCCATCTTCACTGTGTGTGTCTCGTTCCTCCAGAAGAGGCTGAGTCTCAGTAACTGTCTGGCCGTCTTCCGCCTCGGCCTGATGTTAGACTGCCCCCGCCTTGCCGTCTCTGCTCGTAACTATGCCTGCGAACGCTTCACACTCATCTCCCGCGACAACGACTTCATGGCTCTGGGGCCCAGCGAGCTGGCGGCCATCTTGACGTCCGACACGCTGAATGTGGAAACGGAGGAGGAGGTGTTTGAGGCGGTAAAGAAGTGGGTTGGTCAGGATGTTGACAACCGGCTGAAGGAATTACCGGATCTGATGGACTGTGTCAGACTCCGGCTGGTAAACAAGGACTACTTTACTGAGATGGTGAGCAGTGCAAGTTCAGTTACTATCAGTTGGATGTCTGTGTTTTGGTCTGCTTGCATTGGTCTATATTAGTTGGCCTGTGTCTGTGGGTGTACATCTGTTGGTTTGTGTCTGTTAGTCTATGTGATTGATCGTGTCATGTGAACATTGATAATTATGTCAATAATAATGAAACATTATATTTATAATGTAAATTATTTAATAATGAAAACATTAGCAGTGCTCTTATCCATAGTGATTTTCAATAAATACAGGGACATTTCCTGTTCCTGGAGCAAGTTAGAGTAAAATGAAACAATGAATGTGTCACACTCCAGGACCAAACCGGCACCCTTCCAACTACAAGTCTGACTCTCTAACCACGCCCAGAAATGATCATGTAACTAAGTATAGAAATAACTGTCTAAGTAACCATGTAAATAATAATGTAACTAGCCATATTAATATACAGTGCATCCAGAAAGTATTCACAGCACTTTTCCACATTTAATGTAAAATTTTTGTTATATTACACCTTATTCCGAAATAGTTTAAATTTATTATTTCCCTCAAAAGTCTATAAACAATACCCCATAAATGACAATAAGAACAAAGTGTATTTGAAATCTTAGCTAATTTATTAAAAATAAAACACAAAAAAAGCACATGTACATAAGTATTCACAGTCTCTGCTCAATACTTTGTTGAAGCACCTTAAGCAGCAATTACAGCCTCAAATTACGCTACAAGCTTGGCACACCTACTTTTGGGCAGTTTCTCCCATTCTTCTTTGCAGGACCTTTCAAGCTCCATCAGGTTGGACGGGGAGCGTCCGTGCACAGCCATCTCTTTGCTATATGTCCTGTAGCCACTCCTTTGTTATCTTGGCTGTGTGCTTAGGGTTGTTGTCCTGTTGGAATTTAATTTTAATTTTAATTTAACCTTTATTTAACCAGGTAAGTTGACTAAGAACAGTTTCTTATTTACAGCAACGACCTGGGAGCAATTAGGGTAAAGTGTCTTGCCCAAGGAACGCCCCAGAGGAAGAGGAACCTTCACCCCAGTCTGAGGTCCAGTGCACTCTAGAGCAGGTTTTCAGCAAGGATGTCTCTGTACATTGCTGCATTCATCTTTCCCTCAATCCTGACTAGTCTCCCAGTTCCTGCTACTGAAAAACATGCCCAGGGCATGATGTTGCCACCACCATGCTTCACTGTATGGATGGTTTTGGCCAGGTGATGAGCGGTTCCTGGTTTCTTTCAGACATTACGCTTGTGCCATTGTGCCATACACATGTGCCATTCTGGTTCAATCTTTGTTTCATCAGACAAGAGAATTTTGTTTCTCATGGTCGGTCTGGGAATCCTTCAGGTTCATTTTGGCAAACCCCAGGTGGGCTCTCATGTGCTTTTTACTGAGGAGTTGCTTCCGTCTGGCCACTCTACAATACAGGCCTGATTGATGGAGTGCTGCAGAGATGGTTGTTCTTCTGAAAGTTTCTCCTCTCTCCACATAGAAATGCTGGAGCTCTGTCAGAGTGACCATCTGGTTCTTGCTAACCTCCCTGACTAAGGCCCTTCTTCCCCGATCGCTCTGTTTGGCCGGGTGGCCAGCTCTAAGAAGAGTCCTGGTGGTTCCAAACTTCTTCCATTTACGGATGATGGAGGCCACTGTGCTCATTGGGACCTTCAATGCTGCAGATATTTTTCTGTACCCTTCCCCAGATCTGTGCCTCAATAAAATCCTTCTCGGAGGTCTACAGACAATTCCTTGAACTTCATGGCTTGGTTTATGCTCTGACATACACTGTGGGACCTTAACTGTGGGACCTTATATAGACAGGTGTGTGCCTTTCCAAATCATGTCCAATCAACTAAATTTACCACAGGTGGACTCCAATCAGGTTGTGGAAACATCTCAAGGATGATAATTGGAAAAAGGATGTACCTGATTTCAAATACAATTGTCATGATAAAGGCTGTGTATACTTATGTACATTGACTTTTTTGTTTTCTATTTTTAATAAATTTGCTAAGATTTCAAACACACTTGTCACACTTTTCATTATTATTTCACATTGTCATTATGGGTTATTGTTTGTAAAATGTTGAGGGAAATAATGAATTTAATACATTTCGGCATAAGGGTGTAACATATCAAAATGTTATAAGGGTGTCATAAGGGTGTAACATATCAAAATGTTATAAGGGCGTCATAAGGGTGTAACATATCAAAATATTATAAGGGTGTCATAAGGGTGTAACATATCAAAATGTTATAAGGGTGTCATAAGGGTGTAACATATCAAAATGTTATAAGGGTGTTATAAGGGTGTAACATATCAAAATGTTATAAGGGTGTCATACGGGTGTAACATATCAAAATGTTATAAGGGTGTCATAAGGGTGTAATATATCAAAATGTCATAAGGGTGTCATAAGGGTGTAACATAATAAAATGTTGATTAACTGACATGCTGTAAAATACTTTCTGGATACACTTTAGTTAATGATTCTGAATCCTCTACCTGTCCATACAAGATGTTGTCACAATCGACTGAACACACTATTCCATTACGTGTGGAAACATAAACTCCCTGTATCTTTGTCTCTGTAACCATGTATAAACCTGTAGTTCACCTGTCCATCCAGGTGGAGAAGCATGAGTGGATCTGTTCCAACCCTGAAATGGAGAGCAGACTCCAGCTGGTCAGAGACGCCCACGCCGGAAAACTCCCTGACATGCCACCTGCTACAAAATCCAAGAAGAAGAAGGGGAAAAAGACAGAGGAGAAAAAAGGAGAGGAGGGAGGAGAGGAGAAAGAGCAAGAGGAGGGAGGAGAGGAGAAAGAGGGAGAGGAGGGAGAGGAGGGAGAGGGAGAAGATGTGGAAGAAGAAGAGGAGGCTCTGCTTCCGAGCATCCTAAATGATAACCTGCGTTTTGGGATGTTCCTTAGGAACCTCCTGTTCATGGTGAGCGACACGGGGGCGGTGGCCTACGATCCCACTGGAAACGACTGCTACGTCGCCTCGCTCTCCACTCAGGTACCCAGGAACCATGCCAGCCTGGTCACTAAGGAGAACCAGATCTTTGTTGCTGGGGGACTGTTCTACAATGAGCTCAACAAGGAGAATCCACTCAGCTCCTACTTTTTACAGGTAGAGTGATGTTACTGTATTATTGAAAATATTTTTAATAAGGGTCCAATTGTATTGGGATACTTGGCCTGACAGATGTTTCTGGTTAGTCATCAGAGAGCCGTCAATGAGCTGTATAGTGTTGTGAAAAAACAGCAGGAAAATAAAATAGTTGTCTGGACTTAAATGGATAAGCTTGAAATGTGTATTGATAGAATGTGGCTTTGACAGTGGAAAGCACGTGTAGAGTGGAGCAAGCAAAGAGTTTAGTTTTCCTTAATTTAGTCTTCCTTCACGTCAGGGAAAAGGAGGAGTTGGCTTGTGCCAGCTGGGAGGAAAAGAGACAGATGACAAAAATGTTAAGCTAAATGTACAAGTGACAATGACAGCATAGATTTCAATGAAGGACATGGACAGGTGAGTGAAATAGAGAAAATCTCCAATTTGTAAAATTAGTATTTGTTTGTTACCACCATGATGTCAAAATGTTAGACTACAGGAAAACAAAAATGTGTAATTGGTTAGTACAGCAGTCCATCCATTTCTCATGTACAGATCTGCCTGTTCTAGCCCTGACCTCAATGACTTTGCAGTATGACCCAGTGGGCGCTGACTGGCTGGGCATGCCCCCCATTCCCTCGCCTCGTTTCTTATTTGGCCTGGCTGAGGCAGAGACCAGCATCTTTGTGGTGGGAGGCAAGGAGCTAAAGGAGCAGGACACAACGCTGGACTCTGTACTGGTCTACAACAGACAGTTAGTGACAAGATTTATATCTGCAATTACATCTGCGTCTCCTGTACAAATAAACAAACAATAAACTTGAACATCCTCTGACTCCTGGACTAATCTGACTGAACAGACCTACTCTGACTCCTGGACTAATCAGACTGAACAGACCTACTCTGACTCCTGGACTAATCTGAATGAACAGACCTGCTCTGACCCCTGGACTAATCGGACTGAACAGACCTGCTCTGACCCTGGACTAATCTGAATGAACAGACTTGCTCTGACCCCTGGACTAATCGGACTGAACAGACCTGCTCTGACCCCTGGACTTATCTGACTGAACAGACCTGCTCTGACCCCTGGACTTATCTGACTGAACAGACCTACTCTGACTCCTGGACTAATCTGAATGAACAGACCTGCTCTGACCCCTGGACTAATCGGACTGAACAGACCTGCTCTGACTCCTGGACTAATCGGACTGAACAGACCTGCTCTGACT
>JACXGM010005922.1:0-28678 GCA_016801145.1 Umbra pygmaea
TTTTTTTATTTTGCTGATCCGAAAAATGATCCGATCCGTGACTCTGATCCGAAAACCGATCCGATCCGTGAGTTTCATGATCCGTTGCACCCCTACTTGTCTCTATAACCAACATTTTCTAAGAGATATATATTTGTGTTAAAGTTATCTAATATAGTCAACAAACTAGTAATTCCTAACAAGTAGATGTATTATATATTCATTTTTTACTAATGAATTCAAGCTTTGAGTTGTTAACTAAATGTCTTCATGTTAAGCTTAAATGTGTCTGTGTGTTTTTGTTGTCTGCTTGTTGTCTGTCATCTTTTTCCACTGCTAAACACAGTCAAGTGAACGGCATTAGACTACCTGACCCTGACATGTAGGATAATCTTTGGGTCTTAACCTTGTTTCACCACACTAACAAGGTATGGGAGTCCTCATTAACCTGAATTCCTATATATAAAGGATCAATTAGCAATCTGTTTTGACAGGTTGACTGCCCTGTTGCACAAACCAACTCAAGCGGGATGGCATGAATAAATAAACCAGTGTTGTTTTGTCAATTTCCATAGTATACTGGAAATTGTACTATTGTTTTAACTTTTCTTGTGATTTCAGTAACACAGCGTAAGGTAATCCAGGGATAACAGGGTTGATAAAAAACAAACAAACAAACAACAAATAAACAGAGCACAAACAATAGTAATAAACCATGGCCTACTGTACACTACCTATAAAATCAAACCAAACACATGGTCTACACCACAGTTGTCAAAATATTTCCATGGGGGGCCTAGAGTATGCTGGTCTTTAGTCTCTCCCTTAATTACCTTATCAATCAGTCAGGTACAAGGTAAGAGTGAAAAACGGCATACACAATTCTTCCAAAACAGAATTAAAAGAAATCCTTTCTATTCTGAAATGTTGAAAAATAGCATACGACCTAGCCTCTTAAACCAGAGGCGATTGGAGGTGTGGCCATGCGAGACTAAATAGGAAATGACAATTCTCTGGGCAATGTGTTCTATGTCTGCAAACATAGTGGAATCAAATGACCAGTGCTCCATTTCCACTTTCATGAAATAGATTCCAGACCTCCAAGGTGGCGAAAGGAGACTGGAGGTGTGGTCTCAACAGACCATGTAGGGCATAGTAGGCAGACATGGTAGAAAGGCATTAACAGGTTAAGATAGCCGACTCTCACCCCAATAGTCACAAGTTTACTTCCAACAAGAATGGAAATGTTTTCTTTTTCCCATGTGAGAGGCGAGATTCCACTGAGAGGCGAGATGTTTATTTTTGTTGCTTTTGGGGAATTTCAGTTTCTGTAATATTAACTCTAATCTTAACCTGAGTAATATCATGCCTAACCATAACCCTAAACATGTCAATGTAATTTGTAACAAGATGCTTTCAATAGTCAGAATGGAAATGTTATGTAATAAATCCTGTTTTTTTCTCCCCATCTTCTTCCCCTCCCAATTCCCACTAACCCTGCCTTTAACCGGTCTTTGGGATGGCAAGGGGCACTCACATGGTTCATCCAACCACATATCACAGAGCTGCCGATTCCTTTCGCACTGTTCACCAAACACAGAAGCCTTTAGTCAGATCATGCACGAGATGATTACGTTCACCATCTGTACTTTTTGTGCTGCCTTGAGCAAGAGGTCTGGGGAAAGTCAGAGCCCATAGTCAGGATCGAACGTGTGACCATCATGACGTACTGTAGACTGTCCTGCAATGCAGCGACTTGGCCCACTACTCCACACGGACCCACAAGTCAATCTTCTACTACACCCACCCCTGTATGTTTAGTGCATGCCTGTTTATAGTCCTGTTGGATTTAGATTTGGAGACACACCCCAGTGTTAATATTCATTTATTTTCAACAAAATGTTGCCTCCCTCAAGTTCCTCCCTCAAGTCCAACTTCCACTGGAAAGTGTTCCAGGCTTGTGCCTATTGGGCAATTGATCCTGGGGAAAAGGTTACATCATAACAGAACTGGAGATATTTTGGCACTTCAGTCAATATAATTCAGGATTTCCAAATTAGTTCTCTGGTTTTGTCATTTCGGAGAATATGTGTGAATGCGAAAGCGTTTCTATATTCAGTGAGAAGTTCCTGTGGATCTGAAAGGATGCTTTGGATCACTGTTGTGCTAGAAGATCCAAAGATGACCCAGTTTAAGCATAATGTTTCACAATCTGGTACTTGACAGGGTCCATGATGCCATGAAATCTAACATGACTCCCAAAACCTTTGGAAGCATAAGCAGCCCCACAACAGGACATATTCACCACCATACTTGAATTCATATGAAGCAGATTTTGCTCATCTTTACCAGGGGTTCCATTAATTGTAGAGGGAACTGTTGGTGCAACAACAAAAACAACAGTATTATCCCAATTATTGTTACACAGTGTTTTAATTGCAGGGAATTGCCGAACATTTTAATCAAAAGATCATTTGGAGCAAGCTTATTTATGAATAAATGTGAAATGTAACTTTCTATTTAGAACTAATATATTTCCTTTTGAGTCCGAGATTCGGGGAAAACAGTGGAGTCTCTCTATGTTATTTTTTCTGTTATTATGTGGCCTTGAGTTGACTAGCAGTCTAAGTTAGCTGCTAGTCCACGATGCAAAGTAAGGTCATTTATAGTTCTATTGATTTGCAGGTATTTAATTAATGCTAGGTTTTGTAAGACGCTTGCAATGTTGTATAAACAAAGTAGCATGCAAACAGGGCAATGATGCACAAATGGAACAGTGTGGACTAATATGCCACACTAACGCCTGTCAGGACCCGTTCAGGGAAAGTGACAGGAAAGTAGAGTGGGAGCGAATGAAAGAGAGAGGTAAAGAGAAATATTGAAATGTAGTAGGACACAGTCTAACAACTAAAGCAAACCATTTGGATTGTTGCCTCAGACTGTTTTCTTTAGACCCGGAGTGACACAAAATGTCTATTGTACTTATGGGTGGAGACATACAGGGTGGTCTACGGAAGGCTAGATAGGACAGGGTGCAGCCCTCTGGAGTGACCCCAGCTACCCAATAGAAGGAGGGGAGGAGCCATGGCAGGGTAAAGCGCTTGGTGACTGCAGCTGCTCTCCTTCATCAGGTGCTTTAGCATAATTACCCGTCTGGAGATGTCAACAGCTCCTCCTTTAACCACAAAATATCACAAATTACAGTGGCTCTCAAATGTATTCACCTCCTTGGAAATGTTATTGTGTTCTAAAAATAGTTTTTGTCACTGATCAATACAAAAGTAGCGTCAAAGGGAAAATACAATCTCTAAATTAATCACAAATATAAAACAGAGTAATTCTGCCCTACAAAGACAGAATGCAGTAACTATGCAAGCAGTGAAACTGAAGAAAATGTCTTTAAATGTTTTCCACTAACCAGGAAGTGTATAGTAGGTATACAAGTGTCTCTCATTTTTTTCTAAAACAGATACACAAAGTACTACAAAGTCCTAACTCGATATGAATACAAGTGTAGTTAATGCTTTCTGCCTTTGAAGGGCAGAATTGATTTCATGAGTTCACAGCTTGATATGACACTCCAGAATGATCTGTGGGGCAACCAGTTGTCTTTAGAAGTCACATAGTAATTAGTTGAATAGAGTCCATCTGTGTACACCTTAGGTGTTTCACATGATTTCAGGTTAAATACATCTATCCCAGGGTGGTCCCCATTGGTTAATACACACATTCTCAACATAAACTACCTCATGAATCATAGGAATTAATATTCCATGCTTATCTGGGAAAAAAGTTATTCAAAATCACATTTCAGGGGTGGGAGTAGTCAAGGAGACAGTAAGAGGTCTATGGCAACTCTAAAGGAGTTATAGTTTTTAATGGCTAAGCTAGGAAACACTGTGAATTATGTAATAGCCCACCTGTTTCACAAAAGTGCCCTTTATAAGATAGTGGCAAAAAGAAAGCCATTGTTAAAAAAACAACAACTTCAAACCGCAACTAGAGTTTGCTAGAAGGCAAGTGGCAGGATCTGAGATGAAAAGTGGAAGAAGATGTTATGGTCTGATTTTGGGGAAAGCCTAATACCGAACATCATCCATACCGTGAAGCATGGTATAAGTCTTGGTGGACTCACTGACTAGTGCACTTCTTAAGAACAATGTCAGATTTCATTTTTTACACTGACCTTTAATTTTTGTGTTGATCAGTGGGGATGAATACCTTCAGAGCCACTGTACCAAGGCATCAATTAAAACGTTGCCTCCGCTGTTCATGGGGAAATGCATTTAGATCTTCTTGAGTTATACCGAGTTGTATATCACTACAGTGATGTTTTCATTGAATAGGCAACTTTAGATAAAAACAGAAGCCTAATTCCAATGCATTTAGATTTTCTTAAGTTTTACAGTGTTCATTTGAAATGAAGTTCAGTGTTGTTTACAACGAGTAAGTACAATAAAAAAAAGTATAGCCCTTTCGGATTTTGATACTCCCTCTCTGCAGGCCCACAAATTAATTATCAGAATGCAACTATGTAAGCACGTTAATTTGACTTTCTAGGGCCCTGTGTATTTATCAACATATTCATTAACATTTTTATGAAACTGCCAGATTTAAACAGTAATTCCCATTGTCCTTAAACTGTAAACTTTCACTTATTAGGTCTGTTTCTTTAGTGTGATTTTTTTACAGCATTGATGTTTTCGGCAAATAAGCTCTTACTGCCTTCCCTGATACAATAATCTTAAGGGTGTACTTATTTCAGGATTTATTTCAAAATTGAAGCGAAGCTAAAAAGATGAGACTGATCAGCTCTGAGGTCTACCAGAACCCTTTTTGCAAATCCTTACTTTCATGTCCAAAAATTCTGGAGGCCACTGTCATTGAAAATAACAATATAATAAATTAAAATTGATTTGAGAAGTTTGCATGGGTCTGTGTTTAATAGAATTAGGGCCATTTCCTATGCTATGATTTGTACATAAAGGTTCTGCTCTTAAATCAACTAGAGCCCTCAAAATGATGCATTTTTCCCAGCAGGCATAGGGCCAGACCTGAAAGCCGTGCTAGAGGAAAGGCTGATCATTTCAACCCAATAGTCAAAACCAGCTAGACAAACAGACATTTCCATGGTAATGGCATGCTGACGTTGTTGTGTTTATGATCTGGGGAACTCCACCCTCACTTATCCCTTTCTCCCTCCCCCTGACAGAACAAACAAAGAATATCCTTTATAAATCAGCTGTGACAGGGCCTGACCCAGATTGCCTTGAGATGGCAGCATGGTGATGGGTTTACCCAGGCAACAGGAATTGGAGATACACATCCACTATACCATCCCTAAATAGTCAGACAAAGAGTTGGTTGGTGAGAGGTACAGTCGAGGGCTAATGGTGGTAAAGTAAACGCTGGACTGGACAGATTTATTTTGGGAGGGGTATTGTCTTTGTTAGAGCAGTAGACAAGTCCATTAGCACTGATTTACAGGACTGCAAATGTGTGGCTGTACAGTGAGTGACACTGAAAGGCAGGCCATGAACGGCAATGCTGGGGGGGGCACAATGTGCTTGTGTAACTGTTTTACGGTCTCTGGGCCACATCTGTTATCCAATACTGTGTCTTCCTACAGAGATCTGACATAGTTTGAGGTTTCCAAACTGAACCTCCTCTTCCGCTCCTGGTGAGCCCAGCTAAAAAGCACAGATATACACGGTGCTCCCAACTGATGTGACCACCCAACTTCGGTGAGCCACACAGCAGCTTTTTGGTGTGACAAAGTGCTCAAAAAGTTTCAGACAACCACACTATACAAAATCTAAATAAGCCATTGCACATCAGCTTTGCCCTCTGATCAAATAAAAATGCCCCGCAGAAGAAAAATCATCTGTCAAAGCCAACATTGCAAAAATCCTGTCTTAAAAATCTTGTTTCATTGGCAAAAGGTATATTTATCTTGTATTTAGGTTGAAAAACCTTAACATAAGAAATATTTACTTAACAAGCTATATTTGTATTAGATAATAACACTTGTTTTAGTAAATATGCCCTAAAAATCAGTGAAATTTGTCTTGTTACATTGGCAGATTATTATACTTATTACAAGCAAGAAATACCTTGTATTCATAGTGTTTTTACTTATTTTTGTAGTGACATTTTTTGTAGTGAAGTGCCTACGGTCTGTTGAGTGGATAAGGAGATGGTCCCTGTTACATATAACATAATGTATGTATATGTTTATGTGCTGCAGTCGGGTGGTTTCTCTTTGTCTGTCTGTCTTCAGAGGGTGTGACGAGTTGCCAGTGATACACGGTGGGCGTGGCACTTGTCATTTTGAGTCCTGTCAGCTGTCTGCAATCAAGAACTGGGTGTAAATCTATATTAGTTGTGTCTGTGTAGAAGAGGTGGCTGCTGGGAAGTGAGAGATATAGAATGCTTACTCTATACGAAATCACTGACTGTACTCAGGACTGTATCTGTTTTTGTGTTATATTTTTGTGTTCATGCTGGTCATTCCTGCTGTTTGTATCCTTAACTTTGACATGAAGAAGGAATACGTAAGATACCCTGGGTTATACATCTGAGAAGGGATATATAAGATACCCTGGGTTATACATCTGAGAAGGGATATGTAAGATACCCTGGGTAATACATCTGAGAAGGGATATGTAAGATACCCTGGGATATACATATGAAAAGGGATATGTAAGATACCCTGGGTTATACATCTGAGAAGGAATATGTAAGATACCCTGTGTAATACATCTGAGAAGGGATCTGTAAGATACCCTGGGATATACATCTGAGAAGGGATATGTAAGTTACCCTGGTTTATACATCTGAGAAGGGATATGTAAGATACCCTGGGTTATACATCTGAGAAGGGATATGTAAGATACCCTGGGGTATACATCTGAGAAGGGATATATAAGATACCCTGGGATATACATCTGAGAAGGGATATGTAAGATACCGTGGGATATACATCTGAGAAGGGATATATAAGATACCCTGGGTTATACATCTGAGAAGGGATATGTAAGATACCCTGGGTTATACATCTGAGAAGGGATATGTAAGATACCCTGGGATATACATCTGAGAAGGGATATGTAAGATACTCTGGGTTATACATCTGAGAAGGGTTATGTAAGATACTCTGGGTTATACATATGAGAAGGGATATGTAAGATATCCTGGGTTATACATCTGAGACGGGAAATATAAGATACCATGCGTTACACATCTGAGAAAGGATATGTAAGATACCCTGGGTTATACATCTGAGAAGGGATATGTAAGATACCCTTGGGTTATACATCTGAGAAGGGATATGTAAGATACCCTTGGGTTATACATCTGAGAAGGGATATGTAAGATACCCTTAGTTATACATTTGAGAAGGGATATGTAAGATACCCTGGGATATACATCTGAGAAGGGATATGTAAGATACCCTGGGATATACATCTGAGAAGGGATATGTAAGATACCCTGGGATATACATCTGAGAAGGGATATGTAAGATACTCTGGGATATACATCTGAGATGGGATATGTAAGATACCCTGGGATATACATCTGAGATGGGATATGTAAGATACTCTGGGATATACATCTGAGATGGGATATGAAAGATACTCTGGGTTATACATATGAGAAGGGATATGTAAGATACCCTGGGTTATACATCTGAGATGGGATATGTAAGATACCCTGGGTTATACATATGAGAAGGGATATGTAAGATACTCTGGGTTATACATCATATACATTTGCACATAGATGACCCTCTATTATATTCACTAGATTAGATGCAAGCAGTGTGGTGGAAAATAAGGTATGAAGTGTAGTAGTTCATGGAAAAATTTAAAATATTAGAAAGATTACAGCTCTTGATAATGTTGGACATAAAGCATCATTGCAGCTTGCTAGGACTGGAGCGTATGCATGGCCCACTGCAAGTTTAGTATTGAGATCTGGGCTTTGACTCCATTTCACAAGTCTCAATTTCTTCATTTTGAGTCATTCTGTTGTAGCTTCGCTTTGTGTTTTGGATCACTGTCCTGTTGTAAGATCAATGTTTGGTGCAGCTTTGTATGTGAGAAAGCCTAGCATTCTCCTCAAGAATACTTTGGTACAATATGGAACTCGTGGTTGACTAAATGATGGCAAGTTGGTCATGCCCTGAGGCAGCAAATCAGCCCGTAACCATAATATGTGCACTTATGTTTTCACGTGGCTGTAGTATAATTATAGTGCTGGATAAGTTAAGGATAGCCTTAGGAAAGCCCAAATGGTAGCTGCTACACTGCTGACTTTTCACTGGTACAGGGCACAGGAGAAAGCAGTGACAAATGCTATCATTAACGTTAAGTAACAATGATGTTATCAGCTCGTCCAAATGACAATTCCTAGTAATGGAATCACATCAATCACTGTAGTATTTAGTAGTTTGTGTGCTCCCTTGGTAAAAGGTCTCCTATGTCTAATTTAACTTAGCACATTATGGGATTGCTTTTCATTAATTGATTTTCCAATGCATTAGAAGTGGTAGGTTATGGGCACGCTCCAGATTTGCTATAGCATTTTGTTGAGCAGTTAGATCAATTTGAAGGGCTCTGTCAACTGGTGTGTAGGTACTATAGTGTCGGCAGGTCCACACAAACAGAACATTATCATTAATGTAACTGGTCTGTTGCCCTTTGCTAAATCTTTGCTGTTAATTGTCTTGAAATAGCAAACCTGTGTTGGAACAGCACTGTCACTATGGAGCTTATTTCATTGATTGAAGAAGCCATTTTGAATCTAATCTTTCAAGATAACAGCACTGTATTCAATAGCTTATACACATGCCATGCTAAAACCACCATTTTAAGTAGGAACATTTTCAAGGAACACCTGAGTAAACTGTATTTATTTTCTAAAAATAAATCACTATTACAATAAAAAAGTGAATTCAATAAGTAACAAGACATTTTTGTCAAGAGGTTATTGTGTTGTCCAAACAGTGTTGTACATACTTTATTATCTTTAAGATGACAAATATATTTGAAGAAATGGGCAGGTTAAAGACTCAACCTTGAACTGGACTGATTCTGATGAACAGTGCGGTACTTAATGTCAAAATGTAGAAACACTTGGAGAAGGAGTATCCTGAACACTACTATATTAGCCACTTCAGAGCCTTGACGTCAACTTAATTGACTCAAAAGTTATGGAGAATTCTTTAAAATACATGGAGGAATTGACAATAAAAATGTGTGACAAAATTACAAAACTGTCTACCAAAACAAAATCTCTGACTGCAAATATGCAAGCAGCTCGGCTTTGTTTGTCGGCTTGTGACCGCCAGTCTTCCTCTCGATCACAATCCATAGATTTTCAAAAGGGTTGATTTAACAATAATTTTAAGTGGTCTATTTATTTTGTCCAGAGCTGTATAGTAAATGTGCATTCACATTTTCAGTACTGTGAATTAAGTTTTCGAAAGGTCTGGAAAAATGCTGTTAAGTAAGAATGCTTTCTAAAATAGGCAAGTTAATAGTTTATATTTCTCAATTAACAGAATGCAAAGTGAGTGAACAGAAGAAGAATCTAAATCAAATCGATATTCGGTGTGACCACCCTTTGCCTTCAAAACAGCATCAAGGTACACTTGCACAAAGTCAGGGATTTTGTAGGCATATCGTCAGGTGAATGATGAAACAATTATGTCAAACAAATGATAATGATCATCAATCAAATATGTAACACAATCATTAACTGAAGCAGGAACAGCTGTGTAGGAGGAATAAAACTGTAAAGTAAAAAAGTTTACTTTCAAAAGTCAAACACCATGTCAAGACTGAGTACAGCAAGGTTGTTATACTGCTTCAGCAAAGTCTCTTCCAGACAGAAATTTCAAGGCAGACAGGGGTTTCCAGATGTGCTGTCGAAACTCTTTTGAAGAAACACAATAAAACAGGCAAGGTTGGGGAACTCTTTTGAAGAAACACAATAAAACAGGCAAGGTTGGGGACCGTTGAGTGCCAAAGAAACTTACTGGAGCAGATGAAAGTCACATCATGTTTCCCTTTGCAATCAGAAGATGTCCAGCAGTGCCATCAGCTCAGAATTGGCCGAAAACAGTGGCACCCTGGTACAACCATCTACTGTCCATAGAAGTCTGGTCAGAAGTGGCCTTCATGGAAGACTTGCAGCCAAAAAGTCATACCTCCGATGTGGAAACAAGGCCAAGTGACTCAACTATGCATGAAAACACAGGAACTTTGGCGCAGAAAAATGGCAGCAGTTGCCCTGTTAAATATTTGGCTGTAGCAGAAGGCAGTTTGTTCCCCAAGGGCTGGTGAGCCGAAGGGCTGACTGCAGGCAACAGTGAAGCATGGTGGAGTTTCCTTGCAAGTTTGGGGCTGAATTTCTGCAAGTGGAGTTGGGGATTTGGTCAAAATTAATGGTCTCCTCAAGGCTGAGAAACACAGGCAAAGAAGAACAAGGAGTCCTGGAAGTGATGGTAAGGCCCCCGCAGAGCCCTGATCTCAACATCAAGTCTGTCAGGGATTACATGAAGAGAGAAAAGCAACTGAGCCTAAATCCACAGAAGAGCTGTGGATGGTTCTCAAAAATGTTTGGGCCAACCTACCTGCCGGGTTCCTTTAAAAAATGTGTGCAAGTGTTCTTCAAAGAAATGATGCTGTTTTGAAAGCAAAGGCTGGTCACTTATATATTGAATTGATTAGCCTTTCTTCTGTTCATTCATTTTGCATTTTGAAAGCTATTAACATGTTTATAGAGCACTATTACTTTACAGCATTTTTTCACACCTGCTTAAATGCTTTGCACAGTCCTACATGTAAGGTTTAAGGTTTTGTGCAGCATATGTTGTGTTCCATTCAATTCACAAAATATGTAATTTGGCCAGGGGTGCCTGAAGTTAGCATATAACTGTATTATAATTTCTTTTTATTATTGATTATTCATGTACAAACGTTCATCACATATATTATACATATATATATAAATACTTTTTTATACGTTTGGACCATAGAAATGGAATGATTAGAAAGCCCATTCCAATTCAAATCAATGTAGCAGAATGGTCAGAGCGGCAGCCAGCTTTACGTGTACCATTCCATTGCAAAGATCTAACGGCCTACTTCCGCATTAAACCAATTTGCGTGTTGTTGTTACCATGACAACTAAAAACGATCGCCATTTTGTTGTGTACTAATCGAATGACCACGCCAAGCAGCTCAATGGCCTTTCTATAGATTCTATTTCTATGGTTTGGACAGATAGCTCAAACCCGTGTCATCAGAAGGCACGTTGGGCTGGAGCCAGGAGCCTAGACCAACACAAGCCGGCATTAATTTAGACTTCTTCGCCAAAAGAAAGCCCAGGTCCAGGAGACACAGTTCTCTACAGGCAGGGAGAAATACCCTGGCCCCGCCCTGTTGCCCTTGCCAGCTTTTTCTCAGACTCAGTAGGAGTTGTTTTTCACATAGTTGTGTGGTATGCTTGTGTATTCTGGCCACTCAGACTCACATCATGGCTGGTTGGTTGGCATTCCTGGCTCACTGCAATTATGGGTCCACTCCTACAGAACACACTTTGTCTTCTCCTCTCTTCTGTATAGCACACTGATATCTTGCACAAGCACTCCACTGATATAATCCTTACATTACCTAAACACTTTATCTCACTGGGTAATTAAAACACTATCCTGAAGTATGAATCAAGTTGTAGGTGGAGTCATCCCCATCACAGCTTGTTGGTGAGCAAAATGAAACATATCACAGCTAAATATTGATCTGAGTATAGATGTGTACTGGAAGCTGGCAAGCAGCTTAGCATTTAATTACAAAACAATTAATAATCAACTTTTCACAACTATTTAGACCATCAGTTTATCTATTACAATAAAACATGCGATACTGAAATTACTGTGCAACACAACAGCTACACTTTAACAGCATTTGTTCAGAATTCAGACATGTCAATTATTGTTTGAATTGGCTGGAAAATCCATGAAAACATTGGGTTAATTTATATGTTAGGCTGACAAATCAAATGATTTGCTTTCTCTGTTAGAAACAAAAGCAGACGACAGGCAGAGACAACATAGTTTCTGTGAGAACTGATTTACTGTACACAGAGCTGGCTTATCCAAACAGAAAAATGTTCAAAATGTGCCAATAGGAGTTTGCTAGCCCATGCAGGACTCTCAATTTTGTCCTGCCCACTCAGCCCCACTACTGCACCTGGCATCTTCAATGGGAGGCTAGTGAAACCATTTTGGTTTAGTTAAAAAAATATTTGAAACAGTACTGCTGTGTGAAATGTGCACAAAATCCTAGCCAATTTGTTCTCAGGTATACTGCCCTACAAAGGCTAACCACAGTAGCTATGCAAAAAGTGACTTAAAATTGATTTAAAGTTTTTTTAACTGGCCAGCCAAATGAGTTATAAGTATATAAGTGATATTGCACAAATTGTACATGTATTCATGAAGTAACTGTTATGCCCAGAAACCATGACAGCTGATTTGACCTAAGTTAGGGTATGGTTTTCTCAGTTTTACTCTTTTCGTAGTTAGTGCAATTAGCCTTTGTAGGGCAGTATAGGAGAATATTATAATCATATTTATTTAAAACAATCTTACATTGAATAGATGTGTTGGCACGAGCATTTAGCTAAATGTTTTTCCAATTTCATTAAAAAAAAATTAATCTTGGTAAATTTGTGGACTAACACTCGCTATTAATAACTTTGAAAAACCTCACAGTAGAAGAAACTGACATGGTCTAATTAAATTATTTTCCACTAATATAGCACATGATAGACGTTATAATCATGAGTCAAGGCTGGTATCAGGCAGGGTTTTTAAGATGGTTCTAATGTTTTTTAATACAAATGCTAAAATATAAAGGAACTAACAGTGTCACTTCGACACACAAACCCATACAAATCGGTTCTTAAAAGGGTTTCTAAAAGCTATCCAAGGGAGGTCCACCAAGTGTTATAAAAAACAGGTGTTCTAATTGATTTAAGATATAGTTGTATGCAGATGCCTATCTGCACAAAGTGAAACATGCCACCTTCCTGCAACATAAAGGATTAGAATTTATTTGCAAACAAAAGTCAACATGACACATGCAAATGTTCGTGCACCCTTTTGGACTATTCTTACTTTCTTCCTAAAAAGATGTCTACTAAGGCTGAGAAATTGTGATTATCTCATTAGGGCTTCAGGTTTTGTCAATTCCATTATTAAACTATTAATCTAAAATAACTTCACACCAAGGCTATAAAAAACGTTAAAAAAATCTCAATGTTTCCAGCTACCAATTTAAACTGTCAGAAACATTGTCAAGAAATGAAGTAAAAAGGGACAGTTTATTCAAAGCAAGAATTGGAAGACATAGATCACACAGACTTGCCTAAAAACTGACCAGGGCCCATATTTATCAAGCTTCTCAAAGTGCCATTTTAGTCTTAAGTAATGAGAATTGACAAAATTTACTCCTACTCACAAACTTAAGTGTAAAAGCAAGTTATCAAATTTCTCAAAGCTAAGAATCACTCTTACTCTCCCAGTTATTTAAGACCACTCGAGAGTTCTCTCAAGTGGTTAGAAGATGCCAGTAGGGGCTTGTGATGGCGTAGACAGAGACAGGCGCAAATCTTTTAGGAGAGGAAGAATGTTTTTTTAATTGTTTGATGTTGCAGAGTTAATTAAAAACTGTATTGTTTGGACAGAGCCGGCATCATCTTCAACAGCAACTGAGTGAGGGATGTCATTTCACCAGTGACATTTATGCAGCAATTCATTTTCAGATGAAGGTGGTGATTATGCATCATTTGCAGCAACGCAATGCTGATGATTTCATCACAACCCTCAATAAGCCGAATTGTCATGGAAACAATTATTGCACTAACAGCTCAACACATTGTCATGCATTTCATGGACTTCCCAACAACACCCAGCATAATCAAACAGAAGCAAACACAATTCATGCAAATAGCCGGCTTCCCAAGAGTAGTAGGCACAATGGATGGCACTCATAAATTGCTCCCAGCGTCATTGATAATGTTTATATGAACAAGAAGAGGTACCACAGCATAAAAACACAAGACTATGATGCAGACTACAACATTTTGGATGTGGTACCCAAATGTCCTGGGTCTACCCATGACATGCGGATATTGAATGAAAGTGGCCCGAAGCAGCTGTTTGAAAGGCACTTTCTGCCGCCGGAGTGTCATAATAGGAGATAAAGTATACCCGTTACGCTCGTGGCTGCTCACCCCTTTCCATATGCCACTGCAAATGCCCAAATGAACTACAACAGGTAGCCTTTTTGTAAGCTATGTATACACAATTGTTTCATAGTTTATTAATAAAACACTGTATCCTAATATAGGCAATATATACTCTTATCCCTTCACAGGGCACATCGTATCACACAAAGTGTGGTGGAG
Organism: Umbra pygmaea; assembly: GCA_016801145.1. Classification (NCBI taxonomy): domain Eukaryota; kingdom Metazoa; phylum Chordata; class Actinopteri; order Esociformes; family Umbridae; genus Umbra; species Umbra pygmaea. The sequence goes on from JACXGM010005922.1 coordinate 14,458, forward strand.
AAGGATTGGCCAGTGGAAGCGCAGATTCCACTTTCTCCACTCAGAAATTTGACTAATTCAGCAAGCAGTGTGTCTTATTCTCTCCAGTTCGATTTTCTTTTGGAATCCATGGTGGCTATGATTACATCATTAACTCTCGGCTATATATAGGCAGGTCAGTAAACAGCACACTCTTTTTAAATATTTAATTGAAAAATAGTGGAAAACGTGTTGGAAAACTTTTTTGATCTTTAATTTACAATGTGTATATCATAATGGATTCTCTTGAAAATTCTTTATTGTCAAATGTTTGTTGAATGTCAACTCCTCTTATGAAGGTCAGCATTGAATGTCAATTTATCTGAGGATATTCTTAAACAAGTATATCTATTCAGTGATTGGATCTTGCCTATGTCGTCATCCAAAATCCCGTTTGCGGCACAGCAAAGTGTCGTGAATCAGCTCTAAGACTGACACTTAAAACATTTGATAACTAACTTTTAAGCGCAGCTTTGAGCCAAGAATTTTCTTACTCTTAAGTCAAGTCTTAGCAGTGTTCTTAAGAGTAATTCTAAGAATCTTGATAATACGGGCCCAGATCTGCACAACAAGTCAAGTCAAATATAGAAAGACTCCTTGTGGGCTACATAACAAACTTATATATGCCAAAGGAGTGGTTACCAAATACTATGCTTTTGCACCTGCCATGTTCAATTTAGTTAAACATTTTGAACATATAGAAAATACCGGTACTAATAAATAGTTAACCTGTACATACATGTGCAGAAGCATGTCATGTTTCAGTTTGAACCATGTAGATGCCAGATATCTGTTCACAGAAAGATTAACTGTTACAATTTTCTCCCAGGGGTTTCCAACCATTTACATACAACTATAGGTATTATAAGTGGAGTAAACCAAACTAAGTTTCTGGCTCATTTAATCTCAATAACTGGGTAAGACAACTAAAGGTCTTGGTCTACTACTCTCTTAATGCAAATTATAGGTACATTCCAGAACATTTGTTTCTGTCAGGATGTGTGTATATATCAGTGTAAGTCAGTGAAACTTCATTGGGGAGGTCAGGATCACATGGGAATCCTAGAGGAAATGGTATGGAATATAACGCATCACACCCAGTGTGAGATACCATTCCATTTCCTCCAGTCCAGATATTCATATTAGCTAGCTCATCCTCCCCAATTAGGGTTCACCGAAAAAAAACAAGTGTTTCTACCCTCTATTGTAGCCATTTTAATACCTAGCATCAGGCAGGAAATCCCTGCCAAAGAATATGACGTATGGTTCGCTAAACGGGAGGAAGTACGTTTGTCAGACCTGTAAATCAAACCAGAGCTGCACAGTGACATCTAATGAGGTTGCAGGGTGGGCCCAACTTCTAAACACAGTAGAAGAGAGACAATAAATACGAACCTAAACACCTCAGAGAAAAAACTATAGTACAGAGGGGGGACTTGTTTTTGCCTTACAGCGCTTATATTCACATTTTCTAGAACCCTGAGGACTACATAGGCATAAACATATTTTTCTTTAAATAACAGTCAACCATACTTAAAATGACTCCTGACTCAAAACAAAATGTAAAAATTGAGCAAAAAAAGTCTGAACTGGAAAACTATGTACACATCCCATATACCGTTAACAACTTTATACATTTATATATTTTTGTATGTTTGTTTCTCCATTTGGCTCATGTGAATGTTATATAAAATGTATGCAATGGTAAAGATGTCCTGGGCTTTTACAGTACTTGCCCAGTGACTTTACTTTTTTTATCCTGTTATATATTTAAAGGGGAAATTTTTCAAAATTCTATAATTTGTCTATGTTTCTAAATGTTTGAAGTAATTATTTGATCATTATCTTGCTCATGATCAGTCAGCTCTCTCCCTCAGGGAGAGCAGGGTAAAGCTGGTGTGAGTGCTTCGGGATCAGGGTATATAATTTTATTTAGAATTTTATTTAAAAAAAATATGAAATTGGAAAAACACTTGGCTAAATGCAAGTGCAAACACATTTATTCAATATAAGATTGTTTTAAATAAATAGGATTATATGTTCTCTTTCTTTCACAAAGAAAAAAACCAATTCTGGAAACCCAATTGCTTTTGGTACATAACATATACTTTTTGCATGATCAATGTCAGCTGTGTGTTTTCAAACAAACCTTTTCTGACATCTATATCAATGAGTGACAGTCAAATAATTACCTCAAGCGATTTAGGAACATAGACAAATTATAGAATTTCGTCATTATTCCCCTTTAAGCTATTGGTCAATTTGTCAGTTCTTAGAAAATTCTATGGCCAGTCTATCCAACATACAGTAGATTACCAATGTATAGAACGTCTCAATTTGTAGATTATCCTTTGGACAGTGAATATTTTTTTAACTTAGCTTAACATTGATTATTTAACCTATCCCAGAGCATGACATCAAGAGCAGTGGTGAAGAGTGTTAGGCAAGTAAATGAAAGGTTACTGGTTCTAGTCCCCAAGCCGGAAAAGAGTAATGTGGTGTTGCTGTTCTTTCACTATCAAAACTCTCTTATTGATCCCAGGTCATTTCTGACAATAAGTATGTGCACTTAACATCATTTTACCAGGTAAATATGATTAAGATAAATAATGATAATAAGGCCTTAGACAGCAATTTGGAACTCAACGCTGACACACAGTCCTCCTCTTATCAACCACTCTATCGCCTGTACTACTGTAACCAATATATACAATATATGACTGTAACTGACTGGGAAACTGATGTTCTCCCAAACTTGCGATCTTAGAGGCGGCGGGTCCTCTAACTCTTGTGGGTCGCCACCAATACTGGTCCTTAGTGCTGACTCAATCACTGGACCGTTGATCTGACAAAAAACTGTATACATAGGTGGAGCTCAGCTACTCAGCTTTAGATTTAAGGCGGGGCTACAGATTAGGTGTCCATAAACAACTTACGTATCTAACGGTAGTTCCGCATTAATTAATTTATTTGCAGGTGAGTTTAATTCATTTTTATACCATATATTCTCAGTTTAAATCCATACACCGAACCGTGACGCCCGTAACGTTTCAGTTCAATACGAATACATATACCGTTCCACCCCTATATTAAAGCATTATTACACTAAACAAAATATAACACTAACATACAGCCATTCATGCTCCAAATCTTTAAGTAGACATACTTACCTAATGTTCTTGATATTTAACATTTGCACTTTATGCAACCAATTTGATTTAATGTATCATGGTGAATCCGGAGTGTCTTCAAAATATGAAATTGCTGGAATTTATAGTATTTTAGGAACATATTGTTAAATGCAATTTAAAGGTTCCGCTGTTCCTTTAAATTAACTCTGGGTAGTCTTAGGAAGCATATAACAACGAGTTAGTGCTCCAGAGCTACATTATAATATTTTTGTACCAGCATCTACGTAATGACCTAATCAACATACGAGAATATCATTGGGAAGACAAATCTATGAGCATGAATATGCAACAATATGAAACTACTTGGAAAGTAACATCCTTTGGCAACACCATTCATAATAACACTTGGCATTTTTTGCATTGTTTGGTTTTATATTTTTCCTCAATTCCCAATTCCCACTAACCATGTCTTGTCGGCAGCTCCGCAACTACTTGGACATCTGTGGGATGGCTAGGGGCGCGCACATGGTTAATTCAATCACATATCGCCCAGCCGCCGATTCTTTTCGCACTGCTCATCTAACATGGAAGCCTTTAGTCAGATCATGCACGGGATGATTACACTCACCAACTATACTTTCACGATTTCATTTACAGGTGCCCGATCTGCACACATACTGACATACATTATCTAACCCAAATCCCGGGCACCACTATGCCAATTTGCACTACCTCGTGCAGGAGGTCCGGGGGAAATCCAGAGAACCCATAGTCAGGCTCGAATCACTGCCTATCATGACATACTGTAACTTGTCCTGCAATGCAGTGACTTAGCCCACTTCACCATGCAAACCCCCTGTTTGGTGAAAAATTTACCAAAAATTCCTTTAAGTACAATGTTTCTGAATAAGTAAAACATATATACAATACATGAGTGCATTGCTGTACATTCATGAATAATTATTGCATATGTTTTTGACATTTGAACAGAGATTCAAACTCATTAATAGAGCTACAAGCACATGACATGCATGCAGCCTTAGGATTAGAACAATCAGCTCAGCAAATGCTCTCCACTCAATACCACATTGTTTTCCAACTCTAGCCAGTTGTTTTCCTCTTACTCTCCCCGCAGCTTATCTGAGCAGAACTGCCCCAAATCTCCCTTTTTGCATGAAATCAATGAGAACCCATATTTTACTTTAAGGCCCTGCAGTTGTGCCTTACTTAGCTGTTCTGTGCTTATTATGTTTGTAGAAAAGGACATAGAAAAGGCCTGTTTCTTTTAAGTATCGGAATTGGAATTGCAAACACAACTGCAGATGTCACGTTAGGTTGATAGCCAATTAGCTGGAAATATATGCTGGTTCAATTACAAATAGATCCCGAACTGCAGTGATGCTTCACCATTCATGAGGCCCAGTATCCTGATGTTTGCTTGCTACTTGGACCTTGTCTCCTGATCAGTTGTCTTCTTATTCTGTGGTGCTGCTGCGATATCAAACAAGGTCAGCAGCTGACTTCCGGACACATCTCCTTTGTCCCATACAAGGCTAATCTAATTTGCATTCATGAACAATGAATTATAGCCATGCCTCTATCGAACTAGAAAAGCTTCCTTCCTTGATGAGGACTGGTGGCTGCACCCACCATCATAACAATGCATTCTTTCATAAAAAAAGAATGAAGAAAGCACACATTTGCATGAATCATTCTTCAAATAAATGTCTATTAAACACCTTTACAACTGTAGGAATGTAAAGCATTTTGCCTCCACAGAAATAATTTATTCCTCAACGTTTAAAATAACTAAGCTCTTTCTATGTGGTCTTCATTTTGCAGGAGAGTTTAACCAACACTCAGCATGTAGGTTAATGGTTGTAATGTGCTGTAACATGCCCTGTTTTTCTCCTTGAGGAAGCCCCTTTCCTGTTCCAACATGACTGGGCCCATGTGCACAAATTGGGGTTGACATGGTTCAACGAGAACTGTTTTGCGCAAGTCCTCTTAATGACATTGAACATCTTTGGGATGAATTGGAACTGTGATTGTGAGCCAGGCCTGCTCATCCAACAATACTGTCTGACCTCACAACTGCTATTTTTGTTGAATGGGCATAATTTCCTACAGACACACTCCAAAATCATGTGGAAAGCCTTCCCAGAAGAGTGGTGGCTGTTATAGCCACAAAGAGAGGCAACTCCATATTAATACTAATTACCGCCTTCCGACCAAGTAGTTACAGGAACGTAGTTATAGGAACAGTCCGCTTCTAAACATTTCTACTAACTACTCTCCCCCAAAACCGGTTTTGCTATTTGCATTCGCACTGGTCAAGTGGCCATAGGAACTGGTAGGAGGGATAAAGGAGTGACGCAATGGTCTTTAACAGTGTCGTCACTAGACTTTAGCGTAGCGCCACATACACCACATTTCAAAGTTGAATGTTTGTAACACTGAATGTATGATTAGAGATAAGTGTGTAAATCATCTTATGTATGTGGATGATCTGGTTGTTTTCAGACCAAGTCTGCTGTTTGTTTGTTCAGATTACGAGGCTGAAAACAACATCCAATACAATAAAAAAAGAGTTCGAATGGCGGCGTTTAAAAACTAGGCTTGAGTCATAGAAATTGAGTTGCTACTTAACAGAGAAACACAGAAGACGAAGGCTCCAGCACAATATGTAATATACAGACAAACGAGATGGTGTGATTTATAAGTTGGACCACCTAGGAAAAGGGAGAAGGGAAACACCATGCTCTGGAGTAGGAGCTGAAAGAGTTATAGGAACTGCAGTGCGAGGAACTAAATAATCCCCAAATTTCTCCCGTCGGAAATACAAGAAATAAAGGGTTATAGGAACGGTATGCTTTAGGAACTTCAAAAATCCCTGCGGTCAGAAAGTGGCTAATGTTTTTGGAATGGGATGTCCAACAAGCTCACATGGGGGATGTTTATAGGGCTTTCATTTGGCAGCCAGACATTTGATCAGGAAGATTTATTTTCTCCAAAATTTGAAAATTTTACTGGACACACATAGCCTAAAGTAATGTTTTAAGCTAAGATGAAATAATAATAAATATAAAACACTATTCATTCTATGTAATCTTTGTCAAATGTTTGCCACATTAGCTATGTGAGACATAGCTATGTGATAACTACTCAATGATAGTGGTGGGTTGTTATTTTCATTGCTTTGAGGTACTGAGAGATGCACAATCTAATACTGAAGAAATATGTTTCAGTAAACATCGCTGGAAGGACAAAAATAAAATATCCTAAACAAGACTCACAAACAGACAAAGCTGATAAGCTAACTAACGAACAGAGTAGGAACTCATGGAGCTGCCACAATCACCTGCTATTGCTGTAATATATACAGTAGACCATAGATTAGTACTCTGCCTTTGTCACCTAATCAGCCACTTCTGCACAGCATTTCTCATATAAAGCACGCAGAGCAACTTGTTAAATGGTGGCGAGATGGCAAATTATAAAACTTGTCCAAAGTATGCAACAACATTCTAGAGCTGTTGTTCTCAACTGTGCTAATGTGGCACACATCTTTGGCTAAAAAGTATGCAATGGCATGTGTTATTTTTTGGATATGGAGTTACACTGTAAAATGTGTCTTTAATAGACGACTGAGTGTGTTTAGTTTTTGGGAGGGACAAACATGCACTTGTGTGTGTCATTTGAACAAGACAAAAATACGAGTTCTTACAAAATGCAATGTACAAAATAATTGTTTTTTCTCGATTACATTGTTTTTGTGATTGATAGGAGCTGAAATTGAAATCACGATCAAAATTTGATTAATTGCACATCCCTAGCCTATGTTTAAAAAGCGATTTATTCTGATGCATATTAGTACCATACCGCATGCCTGAGGGAAACTTGAGAAAGAGCACATCTGGCATAAACCTATTGCATATTTATTTTAACTTGTGATTACATACTAGTCTGACTACAACTATAGTTATTATGTCACTATTATGAAACTGAGATAAGCTATAAGATAATGCTAGCTAATTGAGAAAACAAAGCTTTCAGCTACAGCATCTGTGCCTTTTGTACACTTCTTATTCCATCGTCTCTTGACTAGCCATAAGTTCCTCTTAAAGATATGTTCCACGGTTTTAGGCGGTATTTAGAACTTTTTAGCTCTCTAGGTTCTAAAGAATGTGAATTTAGGCACCCTAGAGCTAAAACGGGTCCCCACTCGGGATTTAGTTAATTTTCTTTCTTGTTCTCCTGTTTTTAGAGTTTGTGCTCGCTCTGCAAACTCATTAGACGTTACCGTATAACTCAGGTTTGATTGACAGCTCTGTCAATGGGACTTCCCGTATGGTAGCAGACCATACATAAGTAACACATTTGTTGTTGAGAATTCCATGCCTGATGCTCATAAGGAAATACCTACAATAGCAAATAAACACTGTCAGGTTTCAAGCTACCTACAGTAAGACAATGATTCTACTTAGATTGGGCAAATAATATACACAATATACTACACATCTGAAATAAAATGGGGGGGACTAAAAACTGCTTTGCAATTACGAACATTGCAGATGGTATCTTTAATAACTGGCCACACAGACACCATTCCAAATGGATTTGTCAATTTAATTACTTTTTTTGATGATTTGATGATTTGTTGTCAATTTGACAACAAATGATGTGATATTTTCCCAATCGTTTTGGGGGGGATGATAATGGATACATTTTTTTAACTAGGGAATATAATCCAATTGATGCAATTACACAATGTATTCTGCTTTGCCTACTTGACTTCACTGCATTTGCCTGCTTAAAGTTCATTATTAAACTACAATTAGATTTGTTTTTCTATCTGACAATTTGGCCTGCAGCCAATAATTTAACCTGCATTTCAAGTTTTTTATCTATAGCTGGATAATGGAAGCTCAGGTGTCAGGTGTCCACATACTTTTGGCCATTTAATATTTTTATTCAAAAAAATTCAAAACACACATACCTAATAAACAACAACAAAAAAACATTAATGCAATGTCAATATACATTGGCCTTTGCAATAAGCAGGGTGAATAACAATCCCTAATTCTAATTCTAACAAAGTGTCAGACAATCCCTAATTCTGTGTGTTGTATGTGACTGACCACAGAATTCTCAAACAATGGAATTCAACGATGTCTGTGTGAGAATCCAAACCATTTGAGTGAAAACATTGAGCACTTTTACGCTTCTTTTCATCCCAGGCACCTGCACCTGTGACTCTAGCAAAAATGTAATGGAGATTGTAAACCCCTCATAGATCTGCCTATGTTGCAGTCACATGGGCCAGATTGTACTTAGGGACAAAAGAAAGCCTGAGCACAACACAGAGAATACAGTCACACTATATTGACTCAGAGGCAGAACTGTGTACACACTGCACCCTCCAGCAGAGATTAGCATACAAACACAACCACTGTTTGTCATTGCATTTTATAAAATGTTGTGTAGCCTTAGGAAACCCTTGCTGCTGCAACAACATTTATTTTGAAAAGCCAGTGTGGTAATAATCTCTTTATCGTGAACATTATTTAAATGTTTAATATATGTAAATTGTCCAAAGTCTCATACAAACATGCATGATTTTCTTTTTTTATTTAACAAGGCAACAATACTTATTTGCACTAATGACCTGGGAGCAAAAATAATTAATGGTCCTTCTCATGGACAGAAGGACTAAGCTTTCTCCTTGGCAGTTGGGGGATTAAACCGGGGCCTTTTGGCCACAAGTCAGGTGCTCTAACCAGTATGCCGTCTTGCTGCTCCACACATGTGTTGGCCCAGTTATCAAAGCCCAAACCCTGGTGTTGCAGAAGCAATGCCTTACCATCTAAATTGGAGAGGACCACATGCAATAAAGAAGGTGCACATGACTCCTACTGGTACATTTCCTGAAATGTGTCATTGTTTTATTTTGCCAAAAATGTAACAGTGTCATTTTACTTCTGCATTTATATATTGCCGTATACTCTTCTTCGATCCTGTACCTCTATTACATGTCCATGGTCCACAGTTTACCTTTTATTCCCTCGTAAAAATGTAAGCAGTGGAGTAGTGTAAATGTGTACAGTGTAATAATGTTAACCACTCACCTATGTACAAAGAGGAGTCTTTCCTCTTTACATGGTCATCAATATAGGACACGCCCAGGGGCTGAACTGGAGTGGCTCCAATCCCCAGCAACATCTGGGCCCCAATCAGCAGAAGGTACATCATGTTGGTGTTGGCCTTGTTGGAACACAGCTCCTCTATGTACTGTCCACCATTCCTTGTACTGTTGGCACACTCATTCCTGCCAACCTCAGTCCTCCAGGTCTGCCCTGGCTGGTACTCGTACTGTTTGGTTAGAAACTCTGGCAGTGCTGACAGAAGAGCGCCCAGTGCCATGACGATACCGCCACAGCCAATTAACCTTGGTCGGTGGGCTTTGGCGCCAAAGTAGCTTACAAATAGAATTAAAGCCAAGTTGCCGATCTCAAAGCTGCTGGCAATTCCACCCACATCAGCACTTTGAAGGTTGAAACGTCTCTCTAGGGTGGTCAGGACACTGACCTAAGAAATCAACAGAGGAAATATGTTACGTGTAAAAAGTTGTTTTTGATTTTTACCCAATATTTATGTCCAATTTCCCTTTGACATTATCTGATTTGGAAACTCCGCAACAGGTGCAGGCTATCACATGCTTCCCCCAAACATTGTTCAACACAGCAGGCTTCAACTGATAAACGCCTGGTATTGTACACATTCATCAACTATACAGCCACAAGTGAATTCCCAGGCGCCTGACCTGCACAAAAGGAACCACTAGAAAACCTAACAAGGTTTCCCCTGTCCTACTGCCCATCTACCCTGGGCAATGCTGCACCAATTTTCACCGCACTATGTTGGACCCTGTGGCATCATCATAATGCTACAACAAGGATATGAATCCTGGCCATGGTGAATTAGTTGTGCTACGAGGCAGCGACTTAGGACACTGCAGAATGATTCACTTTCTTTTTTATAATTCTTTTTAGGGGGATGGATCAGCTTTAGTATTTTGCATAGCTATTGTCTTCGTTATGGCACATTCATTTCTAATCCCCCAATTTATATATACACACACATACACATACATACACATATATACTTTTTAAAAATATTATTGCTTCCTATATTTTACCCCTCCCTAACCATTACCCAACCAATTGTTGTGAACTAATACATTTTGCGATTTTAACATTTAACTCTAGCTTATACCTTTTTTATTTTCCTCAAACATTAGTTTTCCATTTCCCACATAATTCAATTTGTTATTTTACAATATTTGCAATCCTATATGCCTTTTACAGATCTGGTTTTTATTTGATCCATTCTTTATTTAAATTCAATACTGTCCAGCTATCTCTTAGCCACAGCCATAATGGATTTCTATTTGCCATATATATTTCTACTACACTGTAATGCTTCACATAATTATGAAATCTTTCTACGGTCAATGACTACCAGTTTTGAATTGAAGATAAATATTTTTGCTAAAATAATTATCATTTTATGGATTGACTGACTAATACGTTTTAAGTCTCCAAGTATTGCTATCTGTATTGTTAATTCAAGATAAATGTTGCAGTTATTCATTCATTCCTGTATCTGTGACCAAAAACATGCTACATATGGATAGTACCAAAACAGATGATCTATAGAATTGGGAAGTTGGGAAGATTGTATTCCCCACTTATATAGGTTTCTATTTGTTGCCAGTATTTTGTATATAAATTTGAATTGAAATATTATAAGTTTTGAGTCCAGTGTTGTTTTGCTTACTAATCCAAAAACAATATGCCATGGGATCGGCACATCAAAAATGTCTTCCCAGCTATTTTGTAATTTATATGGCACAGCAACCAGTTTTTTGGTTCTTAAATGGAATTGGTATATTTTTTTGTTTATCCGTATGTTCTTCAACCATGTGTGATCTTTGATACATGGTCAAAAGACAAGAGCTGTCCTTTTCCCTTCTTGTACTTTCTTCTTCCATTATATGGTATTGCTGCAGTTAGTTGATTGTATTTTTGTAGGGAACAGACATCTCCATATGCTTTTGTTAACTGTTTGTAAGACATCACTCCACCAGCTTCATTTATATTATCATTGAGAAAGATTATTCCCTTTCTAAACATTTTATCAAAGTATACAGGTTTTTTAATCAACTAGTATACAGGTCCTTCTCAAGAAATTAGCATATTTTGATAAAGTTCATTATTTTCCATAATGTAATGATAAAAATTAAACTTTCAAATACTTTAGATTCATTGCACACCAACTGAAATATTTCAGGTCATTTATTGTTTTAATACTGATGAGTTTGTCATACAGCTCCATACAGTTTAGCCATAACAAATGTTGTAAAATTCGGTCTCTATTTTCAGGTGGATTAAATTGAAATTCCTTTTCATATATCTGAAAATGGGCAGATGTAATTTGTAGAAATGGAAAAAGGCCTTTACTGAACAATTGGTGAAATACTCTTATTATCTTACTAGAGAACCATTTAGGATTTAGGGAGATCTTATGTATAACTGATGCTTTTAATTTAAGTGCAAATGCTTTAATGTTAAATAACTTTTGACCTCCATGTTCATATTCATTATACAATGATGTATGCTATTTTTATTGTCTGGCTTGCCATTCCATATAAAATTTAATTTTACACACAACCATAAGCATATAGGTAAACTGTGATATACCTAGAGAGTTAATTAAGGTGATTTTACCGCACATAGATAGGTGCTGTCCTTTCCAGGGTAGCAATAACATATATTTTAGCTAGTTTTCTATAAACAAAATTATTGAATACAACTCAATCTTTCATATGGTATACAGTATGTATTCTCAGTATATCCACGTCCCCATCAGCCCACTTTATTGGTAATCTACACTGCAATGTAAAGTTTGAATCTTTTAGTGCTCCAATATGTAATATTGTACACTTAACACAATTAGATTTTACTCCAGATATGATTGAAAAGTTATCTAGATTCTTTAAGAGGCTATTTAGTGATTCCAACTGAGGTTTTAAGAGGAACCATGAGTAATCAGCATACAAAGAGACCTTTGTTTGTAAGCCATGGATTTCTAGGCCCTTAATGTGGTTGTTAGTTCTAATTGTATTAGCCAACATTTCAATTGCAACAGTAAATAGATAAGCAGACACTGGACAGCCCTGCTTAACTCCTCTTGGTAGATTGAAATTGTGAGATATAGCCCTTATTTATGATTTTACATCTAGGGTTATGATACATAACTTTAACCCATTTTGTATGCTAGTCTCCAAAATTGAAATATTCCAAACATTTATATATAAAGTCCAATCGAACTTTATCAAAGGCTTTTTTTCAAAATCAGCTATTAAAACTAGGCCCGATAATCCAGATAGTTCATAGTGTTCTATTATTTATAAAACTTGTCTTATATTGTCTCCACTGTATCATCCATGCATGAAGCCTGTCTGATTATGAACAGCTATGTATTTGGCTAAGATTTTTGCGTCACAGCATTGCAGTGTAAGAGGCCTCCATTTTTTAAAATATACAGGGTCTTTATATGTTCAGCTTGGGTCCTGTTTCAATAATAATGAAATCAGGCCTTCTTGGTGTGTCTGACAATCTACCGTTTACATATATGAGTGGTTAAATCATGCTAATAATGGTCAAAAAATGTTTGGTATACCTCAACTGGAATGCCATCCAGCCTAGGAGTTTTTCCGGCTTTAAATGTTTTCATAGCTTTAAGCAGTTCCCCCTCTGTAATTAGTCCTTTGCATGAGTGTCTTTGTATAGCTGTTAAGTTTAAATTATCATCAGGGGGAAAAAAAGGTAATGGAGATGACTGAAAGGAAAACATCTGTTTGAAGTACTTCCAGAATCTCATTTGGCAAGTCATAAGTGGATCCCTCATTAGTGACTAGTTTCAACACATTCTTCTTGGTGGCATTCCTATGTTGAACATAAAAAAGAAGTGCATTTTCCTCCAAATTCCATCCAATTTGCTTTATTTTAACAATACATTATATTTGACCTTTCTTGTATAAGTTTCTCCATTTCTTTTTGTTTATCCTCCAAACTAGTCTGCATATTTATATTATAGCTGTTACTGTTTATGTTTTTGGCCAATTCTGTGTTTTATTTTTCCAAATTTCGTGATTTTCATTTTATTTTTTCCTAATTCAGTGATTTGGACAAAAGTTCCATTCAGAAGCCCGCACCCGAACCTACAATATAGAGAATACTGCTGTACAGTTTGCACTTGTATTGCCAGATAGGCTACATTTACTTTCCATATGATCAAAGTAATTATTTCTAGACAGGCAGAAGGATATTTCACGAAATGTGCATATAGGTGTTTGTCATATTAATTATACAATCTTTCTTCTTCTTACAGAAGAATATATCCAAAATAAAAACTAAAAGTAGACAAAGATTTCCTCAGAAATTGAAGACAAGTGGAACAAGTACAAACACATATTTTTATAAACGTTATTTTACAAAGTTGTATCAAGCGCAATCATGTGGACAAAACCATAACATTCAGCAGCAGTCCCGCTAGTTCGACTCATTTTCGACCCTGCTGAGTGAGAGAGCTGACTGATTAGCAAGACCGTCAGAGAATCACTTCAGGTGAAGAAACATATGGTAGCCTATACCTACAGTAGATATATGCAATTGTTTAAGGGATTGAACGGAGAAAAACAAGCGTTGTCTGATTGGAATATTTAAAATGGAGTAAATGCGTTTGTTTATACTGTAGCTGTCAGCTATCAAGTGTATTACAACATTTGAACGATATGATGGAGCGCATGCTGGCCAAGTTCGTTAAATTAACTTCCATATTTGCTGCCTTTTGTATTAAGAAACTCAATGACAATTGTTAATATATTTTCAGGACTATATTTGGATTATAGAATACACATATATATACATATACACATATACATTATATATATATTTAGAGCCAGACCAATATATTAATTGACCGATATTATCTGTAAATATTAGCAG